>PVIH01014212.1:0-35521 GCA_004025045.1 Sigmodon hispidus | reverse complement strand
GTTTTCTGAGAAACCGCCATATTTCATTCCAAAGTGGCTGAATAAGCTTACACTCCCACCAACAATGGAGGAGTGTTCCCCTTGCTCTGCATCCTCTCCAACATAGGCTGTCATCTGTGCCTTTTATCTTAGCCAATCTAACAGGTGTTAGGTGGTATCGGAGACAAGACATCTTTGTGCTCCAAATATTAGAATATTATGTATTACTGTCTCCTCCCTTAAGGGTTAATCCATCTGGACCTAGTCACCTAGTCAAGAGGGCCCCCAGGGAGGCTGATACACCTAAATCTAAGCTAAGGTAATGGGGTGGATAATTTTCCCCAGAAACCCACCCTCAGCACAGATGTTTGCAAACCTTCCCAGCACAGCTAAGCCTGCCCACTTTTCTGAGTTACTTAGAATACAATTTTTTTCTTTTCAAAGCTTGGACATGACTTTCCCGATTCTTTCTCTGAAGCTATGCCTGTCCCTCATGGCTACTTATAAACTATGACTTTCTTGCTTCCTCTTTGCAGCCTTCTTCCAGGTAGCTGCCACAATTCACACAGCCTGTTACCTCTAGAGATTTTTCTCTCGGTTTCTAAAATTGCTGCCATGCCTTTTTTTCCTTCTTTTTCAAGTCAGTTTCTAAATTCTTTTATTAGTAAGACCAGGAACCCCAAAGAGGAAATTCTAATTTGCCTAGTAAAGTTGGTTCCCAATGTGGGGCTCCCCACAGTTTCTGGGAGTATGCTTTTCTTTACAGTGTCAAAGGTGAGGATGTTGCATCTTTTCACTTATCTGTTTTATTTGATAAGTTCTTGGGTCTGGCTTTTCTGATAGGATTTTGCCATATTTGTGAATATTTTATATATATGTGTGTGTGTGTGTGTGTGTGTGTGTGTGTGTGTATGTGTGTGTGTATACATGCACATGCCAGATACATGTGAGAGTTGGTTCTCTTCTCTCTAACAAGTGGGTCCTGGAAACCAAATGCAGGTTATCAGGTTTGGCAGCAAGTGTCCTTAGACACTGAGCTGTCTCTCCAGCAGTTGATAAGATTTTAATATGCCATGTGCTCAATTGGTCCTAATTTACTTGGATAATTAGTGTACTTTTAGAGATTTTTTTATTTATCTGTCTATCCTGGTGATGCTCTTCAGGGGGTGTTGTTTACATGTCTGCCAAGGTGCAGGGACTTCCTGTATCTGTACCTATGCTCAAAATGGGGTCAAATTCTGCTTGTAAATTGGAGTTGCTCAGGGCAGAGGCACAGCCTGAGAAACTACTGTTATAATGAGATACAATGAGATCTAACCTAGACCCAGGCTCACTTTAGCCTCAGCACAGTAATAGATAATAAGCGTGCTAAGAAGTGAAATGTCACAGTTCAGGGACATCATCGTGTGCCCTGCCCACAGAATAATATAAGTAATTGTGAAGAAGGTAAAAATAGAAAAGCTGTTCAAGAGCCTAGAGTCCACAGCACAGCTGGACAAGCCTTGCATTTGGAGTGGAGGGGCCTGGGCCTTAACCTTGGTCCTCCTGTTGTGTGCTGCTGGGCAGGTGGTGGCAATGTTTCTTTGGGGGACAGTTCTGCCTTAAAAGGTGTCTAGCTGACCCTGTAGTAATCCTCAAGCCCCTTCATGTACTACTATTTCTTCAAGGCATTGATGCATTAATAATAGAAATTTAAGTCATCTGTGTTGAGAAAGGTCTGTGACAACGAGATATCGCTGAGGCTAGACTATTATTTTTAGCGTCAAATATACTTAAGATTATCTTGGAATTCAGATGCCGTAAGTGATGCTGATTTTTATTTAGTTGATTAAATATGTCAGAACAGAAGAAGGAAAGATGAACAAAAGGTTTTACTGAAAATAAATGGCAAGAAGCCAAATAAAATCAACTGTTACCTGTCTGGAGAGGGTTCAAGTAGCTTGACTCTTACTGGAAAAGTTAAGTTAAACAGTCCCCAAACCCACCACCAGATGGCATTAGTGGCCCAGGACTGTTTTCTATTTGCTGGAAGGGGTGGATGAAATGATGGGAATCTACTTTGGTGAGTTGAGCAACAGGATAAGAAGAACATGTTGCTTTCTGTCCAGACAATCACAATAACTGAGGAAAGATTAAAGAGATGGAGATAACAGATGGAAATGCTAACTCTTGGTTACATTAGATATTATAATAACTCATTGTAATATCAAAACAAGATGGTCTCAACCTGGGCTTATGTAGTACTAGGTGCGTATGAGCAGTTCAAGGGTGTTCAGTTTCAAATAAAGAAAAGTAGGAGTTATGGGCTGAAAATCGCCATTCAGCGTTATTACAATGGAAACACTGTCCATTTTGAAACATACCCCAAGACTCTGAGATACCAGGATAGTCGAAGATAGGACATTTTTGAGCTTCAGTAGGTTTTCTTTACACCATCACAGTTAATGAGGATAAATGACTGATGAAATGCTTTTAAAAAATTGGTGTTAAATTTTGTAGAAGTATAGAGATAGGGAACTGGGTGATAATGGGCAAGCACACCTTGGGTTGCCCCTCTTCCCTGTCCTGTGGCCTTGCTCAGTGACGTCCTGAACTTCTGTCACTTCCCTGTGTTTCTGAACATCATTTTACAAACTTGAAATGGGAGACTTGAGTCTGGTAACAATTTTCCAAACTATGCTTGCTTGAGCACAAGTATCCCTTGAGATATTAGGTTTGCTTTCAAACACAGGGTTTTGCCACTTAATAAACTAACATTTCTCATTTAATACTTTCTTGGAGAATAATAATGTACATATTAAAGTTCTGGAAAATTCTGATGTCAGGTAATGCATTGCAGACGCTTGAACCGTGGAGTACTAATTTTTCAGAACATCTTTAACATTCTGGTGGTTTGGGAGTCACGTGGAACTCTATTTAGGAAATACCATTTAGGGTAATTCCTTTAGCCTCTAAAAGCCAGCAAGTGAGACATTTGAGTTTTTGTTCTGGCTTCAACACTAAAACACAGCTGAACTAACCATGACATGACCTCAGAAGACATCTTTAGAAACACCTGTTTCTCTCTGGTAGCTGTAGTCAGAATTACTATGGCTGCCCAGTGAGGTATGCATACAGGGAGGCATGCTTTCGGATGGGCAGTGTCTCATGACAGTGCTTACCAAATTATGCTATTTCTTTTTCTCTTTTGAGTTTAAGAAATTGGCCATTTTAGTTTTTCTTTATGTTTAAAAATCTTATGGTTGTATACGATAAAATCTCATATCTACCCCCACCTCCCTCTTCCAACTCTCCCAGTCCCTCCCAGCTACATTTTCTTTGTTTACTTCATTAAGTCTCGTTAGAGCTACCCATATGTTCACGGGTGGGAGACCATGCACAGGAGCATGGGAAATCTAGCAGTGGTCACGTCTTCCAAAATGAACCGATTCTCCCTCCCCCCAACAATTACCCATAGCCAGTAGCTCCCCAATAATGGCAAAATCTCCCACCCTATCTATACTAGTTTTAGCTGGCTTGATCTTTTGTAGGTCTTGTGCAGGTAACCACAGCTTTGGTGTGTTCCTGACTGCAGTGGCCGTGTTGTATCCAGAAGGCAGCATGTCACTGTATTCGTCACCTCTTTCTTGATGTTCTCTGAACTGTGGGTAACATTGGGGGAATACAGGTGTCCTGTTTGGACTGACACTCAGCTCTTTACCTTAGTGCTTTGACAAATTGTGCATCTCTCTATTGACTGGTCACTACTGCCAAAAGTTTTTTTTTTTTTTTTTTTTTTCTTCCTTATCAAGGTTGACAGCAGTTCAGGTCTATCGGTATAAGCATGCATATTTAGAAAGCAGTTTGACGGCATGACCGTTTAGCAAGACAACAATAACAATGTCTCATCTAGGGACGGTGACTTCTAGCCCTGGGCTGTTGACCAAGAGTACAGTACCAAACCTGAAAGTCCTCCCGTGGAGCAGGTTTCCAGTCCAACTTGAAAGTAGTTCATTACCCTATAAAAGTTGTGCCTCTGTTACACCAGTATTATAGCATGGAGGGGCCAGTGCTGGGTAAGGACCAGGAACGTGTTTTCTCCCCCAGCAGCCTGCATAGAGCATCTGGCACTATGAAAGCTTGCCAGCAGGAAGGAAGTTTCTCTGTTAGCCTGTGCTGTCTTCAGCGATGGGGGTCTCACCATATAGTTATGGTGGGTAATCAAGGGCCCTGCGTGTTTGAAGACTTCTATCCTGACTCATAGTAGGGGATCCCTTGCCTTGCACTGAGATTTTCATTTAATAGCGTGAGATTTAATAATTGTTTTGCATGTGAGAAGACACACACACACACATTCTCACACTACCAAGGCCACATGAGAGTTTATTTAAGAGAGTACCCAGGTGGGTACAGGAGCAGAGAAGCAGAAGAGGAGGAGAGACAGACCGCAACATAGTATCTCTTTTTAAGAGAAGTGGTGTGCATGGGTTTACGCAGCCACACCCAGGGGCATGCCCCTGTATGAGGTGCGTCCTGCCGGTGCCATGTTGGCTTCATCACATGGAGTGCCAGGAATCCTTCCACTCATCACCATGTTGGGTTCACCACGTGGGGTGTCAGGAATACTTAGAATAGCTTTTGGAAGTGCTGTTGTCTACTCATGTATGGTACCTCATTCGGACTCCTTTAAAGTTAGATTTCCAAATGAGCTCATTAACGAGTGGGCTTCCGTAAGGCTTTGGTTAACCTGTTTATTACCCTCTTCTTCCTCACCTCCTTGCCTCTAACCCACTTATTCTTTAACCCTTCCTAGTTCCCTGTCTTCACTCATATTCTATGTATTTGACCATATGGCACAAATTCTAATTAATATATAATGAAAACCCAGAGCCAGATATTGGGGAAAAGCTGGAATATCAGAGAAGTAACAGACCATAGTCAGTTTTCACTCAGCCAACTTCTCAGGCTAAATGCTGTCTTCAAGAGAACTCAGCCTGGCTGGTCACATCTACAGAATGCCTGAATTCTGCCTATGGCCTAACTTAAGTATGTTCCCAAGCCCAGTTGTTTCACTTCTGGGTTCAGCTCTACATCATAATCCTAGAGTCAGGATTAAAGGTGTGAGCTACTACTGTTTGGTTGTTAGGCGTTGAACTCATAGAAATGCAAAAAGATTTCTATCTCCTGAATAATAGAATTAAAGGCATGTGGGTCATCACTCAGTCATTCCCTGTAATGGGATTAAAGACTTAGGTCACCACTTTCTGACCCTCATGGTTTGACTGTAGGTGATTCTGTTCTCTGATATTCCAGTCTGATTTTATTAAATATACAGTATATCACCATATAACTACTCCACTTATATTTATACTTAAGTAAGTTGAGTAATTAAGTTGAGAAATAGTTTCCCTATGGCTTTTTTACATACCATTTAAGTTAGCCCTTCCCCCGATGCCAGTTAAACCTAACCTCTGCAGCCATAACACCACTGCCCCTCAAAACCTTTCTCCCCCCAGTATTCCAGTTCATTTTACCTGCAATCTATTATCCTACTTGAATGTGCCTCCTCCCAAAGGCCTCTTCTTCATTTGCTGGCTTCCACTTTTGTTTCAAGTTGAACATAGAAAACAAAAGATTAGAAGCCAGAATCCCCACTTGAGAGAGAAAATAGAGAGTTTGTGTTATTAGGCCCAGCCTCACTCAATGTAATTTTTTTCTAGTCTCATACATTTATGTAGGGAGCTGCGTTGTACCATGCCCTAAAGGTGGCGCTGGTTTCCGCCTTCCACCTTTCTCAATGGTGAGTGCTCTCGGGAGTAAACAACTCCTTATTGGCTGTAGGCGAGGATGGTGGCTTGCTTCCGGCGCCTCGGGACCTATGGGCAATGTCTATATGGCTTACCAGGATTGGAAGCCCAGAGGGTATTTAGCCATGAGCGGACTTCTCCCCGGAGTTGTTCGTCGTTGGTGAGAGAGTGTGTGAGAGAGTGAATCGTTCATCATATGTCTGAGAGTGAGAGTGAGAGTGAGAGTGAGTGAGTGAGAGATAAGAAGATAATTAAAGGCCTGAATAAACTGCAAAGAGAAGGATCCGGTGTTGCGTGCTCCTTGCGGGACGAGGTGGCACACGACAAGTGGTGCCGAAACCCGGGAAGATAGGAACTAAACGCGAGGCAAGTGGCGCTGAAATCCGGGAAGATAAGAATTAAACTCACGCCAACGAACGACAGGATTCAGAACTCTTCTGCAGTCGGGGGGGGGGGGGGTAACACCGGTAAGTCCCAGGTAAGTTGGGATCCGCAGTGAGAGTGGGGTAGCGGGGTAGCTCCGACCTATAGATAGGATAAGGCGGAGAAAGAGGGAACTCACCAAGTAGTGAGGGTAACCTCTTGGCGCTAGTGGGTAGCTACGACCTGTAGGTAAAGGAGGAGAAGAGGGGATTCACTGACTAGTGGGTGTAATCTCTTACAGCTGTGGACGCACGGCAAGCTCACTGACGAGTGGGTGTAATCTTTTGCAGCTATGGACGCAAGGCAGCCTTGAGCTCAAAGTGAAAGTAGCACAGCAGTTTCGGATTAAAGTGAAAGTAACGCAGCAGTTGCCAATTTTGGCTTAAAGTGAAAGTAACAATTATTGCAGACTTGAGCTCAAAAGTAAAAGCAGTAGCAAGGCTGGGGCTGGTTGGTAAAGGCTCAGAAAAGATTTTTAAAATAAAGAGTAAAGGTCATATAAGGATGGGGTCTTCAACCTCATGTCCAATTTTTCTGGCTCTACAAGACCTGTTACAAACTAAGGGCCTGGAAATTAAGGAAAGCGTACTAGAGAGATTTTTAAAGGAATGTGACGTTGCAGCTCCGTGGTTTGCTGTCACGGGCAGTCTAATGGTGTCCTCCTGGGAAAAGTTAGGGCGAGATTTAGACTTTGCCTATGAGCAAGGAGTTCTAAAGGCAGGCGTGAGATCCATTTGGAGGGTGATTCAAGGTTGTTTGGACGATCAGAGGCAGGCAGTAAAGGACGGAGTAAAAGGGGAGAGTTGTACCCCGACCTTTCTGATATAGAAACTCCTGAGTCTACAGGTTCGGAGGAAGAGCTGCTGTCGCTCATGGAACAAATAAAAAGAACAAAAATGAACGAATGAAATGAATGAATGAAATGAAAAGGAGGATCCAGATAGAGAAGAATGCTGCAGATTCCCAGCATGTCAAATCGTGCCTTCGGCTCCCCCTCCCTACGCGGAAGGTGGGAATTGCGGTTTAGGGCACGCTTTCAGCCCTGGGGCATGAAAGGCAGTCAGAGCAGAGTTATGAGGAGACCTTAGATTTCAAAGGGATAAAATCTTTGGCTGAGTCAGTACGGACTTAGGGATCACAGCCTCATTCACTGTAGCCCAGGTGGAGGCTTTTAACAGCCACCGCATGATACTCAGTGATTTACAGCCATCCTAAGTGAGAGAAGGTGAGCCTAAGTTGTTTACATTCCAGCCACCTGGAGAATTTCCACCTGTGTGTGCTATGCCTTGGGCATATGTTTGAGCCTGAGGCGTTCAGTAATCGGCATTCGGCATTCTCCCTGCACGAATGACCCAGCAGTCTTGTAGGTCTAGTCAGCATTTCTTTAAATCTCCAGGCCTGGGAGTCCAGTGTACCTTGAATAATCTTTCTGCCAGTGTAGCACAAGCCCTGGATGTACAAAAGGGTATTAATACTCAGTTAAAAAAGGGCTTGATGGTTATTAATCAAAGGATCGACCTGGTCCAAGAGTGGATTAATACTCTTTGGCAGCTGGCCTAGCTTGGCTGTGAATGAAAGTTTTCAGAATTACGTGGGACTAGTGTACAATGTCAGAACTTTATTCATGCTGCAAATCTGTCTAAACAGTTGTCAAGTTATCTTTTAGGAAACTGGATTGGTGAATTCGAAAACTTGACGGCCCAGCTGAGAGTGACCATGGTGATCGTGAATTCTACTGGAGTGGATGCCGGACCTGGCAGAAGGACTGGCGTCCTGATTCTCCACCGCTGTGGATCACCAGAAAGAGTGGGCAGGAATGGTAGCTCTGGCGAGCCTGATGGTGCTGATATTCCTAGTTTGCCTGTGGTGCATTTGCCATGTTAGGTTCCTTCAGTGTCGTGATGCAGCCACGGTTGTCCAAGCATTTTCAGCCATTGGAGTCGGTCAGTCCCTCTAAGTTTGTTTGACCTCCTACAAGGAGAAGTCTTAAGAATGTTTTGCAGGATGCGAGGCTTAGCACTGCACATGAGTACGCTGGCTTATGGGAACTCATGAGGAGTATGTCTAGTTGCATGCAGGTTGACACCCAAGTTCCTGCCTCTGTGAAAAGGGTGTCGGATGGGTCAGGGATTGTCTGGGTGGATAACACTTGGAGCGATACCTGTACATGTTCCTTTTGCACTTCAGAGACTAGGCCTCTGCTTCTGCCTGCTTTTTTTTCTTAAAAAAGAAGGGGGACCTGTAGGGAGCTGCATTGTGCCACGCCCTAAAGGTGGCGCTGGTTTCCGCCTTCCACCTTTCTCGATGGTGAGTGCTCTTGGGAGTAAACAACTCCTTATTGGCTGTAGGCGAGGATGGTGGCTTGCTTCTGGCGCCTGGGGACCTATGGGCGATGTCCACGTGGCTTACCGGGATTGGAAGCCCAGAGGGTATTTAGCCACGAGTGGACTTCTCCCCGGGGTCGTTCGTCGTTCGTGAGAGAGTGTGTGAGAGAGTGAGTCGTTCGTCATATGTCTGAGAGTGAGTGAGTGAGTGAGTGAGTGAGTGAGAGACAAGAAGATAATTAAAGGCCCGAATAAACTGCAAAGAGAAGGATTCGGTGTTGTGTGCTCCTTGCGGGAGGAGGTGGCGCACGACACATTTACATGCAAATTTTAGTCTTTATACACTTCACGGCTAAGTAATATTTCATTGTGTATATGTGGACATCTAGTTTGATTCTATTTCCTTAAGGTCTTATTTTTTGTGCTCCCAAAAATTTTTAAAAATTTTATATAGTTATTGTTTATTGATTTTGTAAAAATTAAGACTTTTAGTTACCAGAATATAAATAATCTTTGTGTTTTTCTTGTTTTTATTTAAAAGTTTTTTTTTTTTTAATTTTATATATCAACCACAGTTCCTCTTCCTTCCCTCCTCTTACTCATTCCCAGCTCCCCCCATCCCCACCTCACCCACCCACTTCATCCTTCAAAGAGGATGAAGCCTCCCATGGGGAATCAACAAAGTCTGACATATCAAGTTGAGGCAGGACCAAGGCCATCCCCCCTGTGTCAAGGCTTAGCAGGGTATCCCTCTATAGGGAATGGGCTCCAAAAAGCCAGCTTATTGTGCTACCAACATTTTATTCAGAAAGCCTTTTCCTGTGCCTGTGAGTTGAAGTTCACCGCCTACTTTTTCCTCCAGCAGTTTCAGGTTTTAATGCTGAGAATCTAGTTTCATCTTCCTGTATGTTGAATCCAGTTTTTCTAGCATCATTTGTTGAAGATGCTGCATTTACCCAATGTTATATTGTTAGATCTTTGTGAAAAATCCAGCAAATGTAGTTGTATAGACTTCTCTCCAGGTCCTTGTCTCTGTTCCACGAATCTGTCTGTTTTATGTCAGTGCCATCCTGGTTTTAATTCTAAAATTTTAAGAGCTTATAAATAAGTTCAGCAAAGAGGCTAGATACAAAATCAACACACAAAAGTAGGTAGCCTTTTTATTTACCAATGACAAACATACCAAAAAAGAAATGAGAAAAACCGTGCTGTGTACAGTAGACAGACACACATACACACACATGGAAATAAACCCAACCAAGGAAATAAAAGACCTCTGCAATGAAGATTTTTAGGACACTGAAGAAACTTCTAGAAGACTGAAAGACATCCCATGCTCATGGATTAGCAGAAAAAAGATTGTGAAAATAACTATCCTACCAAGAGCAGTCAGCAGATTCCGTGTACTCCCAATCAATATTCCGGTGTTATTCTTCACAAGAAATAGAGAAAAACCAGTCCAAAAATGTATGGGGAGACTCAAGGAGCCCAAATAGCCGGAGCAATGCTGAACAAAAACAATGCTATGGGTGGTGTCACCAAACCTGATTTCAAATTATACTACAGAACCATAGTATTGGGCACACATTCTTTTTGTTAAATTTCATGGAGAGTGGCAGAAATAGAATGAGTGTAAGATTGAATATTTGGAAACTTTCAGTTTTCAGATTCTTAGTGGATGTAGTCTTGAAGTGTTCCATTAATTGTGAAGTGATTACAAACCAACTTGCTTATATAGATTAAAGGTGCAACACTGTCTGGACCCTTTGATATCGCAAATGGTTTTTGTTGGTGGTGGTAACTTGAAACTTATTTTAGATTTTAAATGTTTCTTAGAAGATAGGGAAACCCATGCTTTCCATAATTTGGACTCCTGTTGGCATGTGGTAGAGGGAGAAATTCATTTTATGAAACAATTGTATGTAACTCAGGCTACTTTTATTTATTCTAGGACTATTTAGTCATATAGGTCTTTCTTAATGTGCTTTCTTTTTCTTTTCTTTGTTTTTTTTTTTTTTTGTAAATAGGGGCTGAATTTACCGTACGTTTTCTTAATTACATCATTTGAGTAGTGGGTGGTTACAGGTTTGAGCTTACTAAACTTCCTACAAATAAGTTCCTGTAAACTTGAATCATTAAAAATAAGAGCTACTAGGTAAATATTTAAAAGTTATATTTATTTGCTGTTAATCAAACCTTAAAAGAGTTTAGTTTCCTGAATGAAGAGCTGTAAAATAGAAATCCTATGATTTATATGAAGAGGGCATATTTTCATTGAAGGTCATCTTTTAAATTTCTTAATCTTATTAGAAAGTAATGCAAAGTTCATTTTTGTTTTATTCCTAATCAAGCTTCCAGTGAGAAGCTCTGTAAATGGGTCAGTAATATTGTGTATGGTGGTGTTTGGTATAAATATAGCTATTTGTATATAAATTATAATGTTATAATATAATAAACAAAACAATCATGTTGCATATATATCATTATAATATATTATATAGTATGATGTTATAATGTTGTAAATATTAGGTAAGGGTTCCACAGTCTATTCAGTTTTCTCAATTACAAGTACAACTAATGAATTTTCAGCAGCGTAAGACAATGAAACCACAGAAAACTTACAGATTGATAGCATGAAAAGTAGTTTTAGAGCCACCGAAGAAGAAATTGTAAGGCTGGAGAACCTGGTATATGTTGATGAGCCTGATGGAATTCATTAATTTTTGTCTAGGGATGCAGTCCGCCTTTACACCAAGACAAAATATGGTGACTGCAGCCATTTATCTCCTCAGCTTTCTAATAAATACCATGTTAAAGTCTTAGTGAGAGTAAGAAAGAATAGTCTATAGACAGCAAGGCAGGAGCCATCAGCGCTCCAGAGCGCACGGTATTCTATCATTCTTTAAAAGAAGCATGGCTGTGATGGAGTAGCTTATGTGTGTGTATCAAAGGGGGTAGAGGCAGGAGGAAGCTGAGCTGTGGGCATTGTGGGCACATTGAGATGGGAGAGAGAGGGTGAGTGTGATATGTGGTTCTCTAAATCAGTAACAGTTACTTTATATTGTTCTTTGTGTGACCCTTCTCTAATTTCTGAACTCTACCCTTTGGAATTCCTCGGGATTCAATTCTTAGCCCATTGTCTCTACACTGTCTCCTCTTTGGAATTGGTGAATTGTCTGTAAAGGACCAGATGGGAAATATTGTAGGCACATGAACTATCCATCTCTGTCATAGCTCCTCAGCGCTGGGTTTTGGCACATTGCCATTGGCAACCAGAGTCAACTGACCATGGTTATGGCTCTGGGCGGACCTACTATGTGCCTTAGTCTTGGGGATCATCTGTAAGTTCTAGGCTTACACCATTTGTCTCAAGTCTTGAAATCAGGATTCACATGGCCAGTTTTGCACCCTCTATTTCTCCTTTACTACAAAGCATATTATAGTTCCCATGCATGAAACAGAAATCTTGGTCACCTACCTCTGCCCAACATGTTATCTGTTTTGATCAAGTAAATGGAATTAGCATGTTCATTGCCTCAAATATTTATTATTTGTTTGTATGGAGAACATTGGAAGCCTCTCATCTAGCTGTGGGAAAACGTCTGTTTTATTAGCCCTGGTCACTAGCATTCTGTGGAGCCTGGTGTAACTGCAGGGATGCCTTTAGCTTACCTCCCCCACCCTCCTTCCCCTATAACCTACTTGTCCCTTCTCTCACCTTTGTCCCACATCTGGGTCATTGGCATCTTACCTTTTGGAGACATATCCAGCTCAACTTCTGAGATATACCCAGAATGCATTTCTTCCCACCTCCATCCGTGCTACTTGCCCATGCCACTGAAAGCTTTGGTTAATCAATTGCAGAAGCCGATAAGTCTTTCCCTTTGGTCTACTCTACATATCAAAGACGCATTGTCCCATTTAAAAAGCTCTGTTCAAGCCCAGTGTTCTGTTTTACTCAAAAAAAAATGTGAAAAACTAAGTTAGGATGCAAAGTTCTGTATGATGGGGTGAGGCATTGCCCCTCATTTCCCTGACAACCATCCTTTCACCTTTGATTGTTGCAGCCTGCCTGGGTGGCCTCCTTGGTGTTTCTCATCATCTCATCTGTGATGTTCTCCTTGGCAGCATCTTCCATGTATTCTGGGCTCTCTTCCTCACTCCTTCAGGCTGCTGCTGGCATGCTGCCTGTATGAGAGATAACCTCCTGGCCATCCAGTCAGCAGCCTTCACTCTTTACTTGCCTGATGTGATTTATAGTACTTACCATTCCTGCCATAGTTTACACATATTCATCATTTCTGTCTCCCACTGGAATATAATGTGCACAAGAGCCGGAAATTAGAATATGTATTCCTGGCACATAGAATTGTGTTTGGGAAAGCATGTGTATTCTGTAAAAAATTACCAAATGAGTTACTATAAGGCAACCTAGTAAACAGGAAAACCAGAATTAGAAACATGAACATTTGAATATTTAAACACTAATGGGGGCTGGAGAGATGGCTCATTGCTTAAAAGCACTTGTTGCTCTTGCAGATGACCCAGGTTTCCTTCTCAGCACTCATTTGGTATCTGTAACTCCAGTTCCAGGGGACCTGGTACCCTCTGCATGCAGGCACCAGGCATGCATGTGGTATACATATACTCCGCAAGCAAAACACCAAACCCCATTGATGAATGTTTTCTTTCCCATGTGCTCACCCTCAGCTTTGACAATACTGTGCCTTGTATCTTGCAGGAGTTACCTGGCCACCAGGGTAGGGAGAGGAAATGAATAGCTTGGAAATGGGGGAGAAATGGGATAGTAATGAGTCATTTATTTGATAACTGCTGAGTGCCAGCTAGGTGCTAGCTACCTTTCCAATGCAGGGGATTGATTCAACAGAAAGTGTAAGAGTACCAGCAAGAACCCTTTCCCTCCGAATGTAATTCTAGTGCTGTATGTCCATGATCAGGGGTGGGGGGTGGGGGCGGGACAAAAGCTTAATACAGTAGCAGCATTGCTTAGTTGTTCACCTCTTTTATTGACCTGAACTCAGAACATTTATTGTTTAGTCAGCTATTTTGTGATAATTTTGTTAATCGTCTGTTTTGGCCTTTTGACACAGCATCTTGCCAGTTCCAGCTGGACCTTTCTTCCTATGGGTTGTAGGTCGAAACTGTGAATTATACTGTTAGTTTCCTTCTAAGGAAATGGATATCAGTTCAGTAATGAGTCTCTTTGCAAAAGTCAGATTTTTTCCTACTTGGAGTGCTGGTCTAATTTAAATATTTTTCTACTCTGGGTATTTGAAGCCAAGCACAATATTGAATTAAATGATTTCAGCAGCTAAGTGTGGGTAGTTGGTATGTATTTCTTTTTGGGCTGGAAGAAGTCTTCAAAGTTGAATTAAAATTTTAAGGGGTAAAGTTAGCACTGATAAAAGCGTACAAGTTTTCCAAGGTAATTCAGAACCCTTTTGCTATAAAGAGCAGTGTCGGGGGCACAGCTGTAATTCAGTTGCTTTTTCCTTTGCAGAGAATGTAGCTGGCCACTACATTTCCCCTTTCCATGATATTCCTCTGAAGGTGGACTCTCAAAAGGTACTATTTTTACTTGTCTAGGGGTTGAAAAAACATTTTGTGCATGATAGTATGTAAATGATACCTCAATATTGGCCTGAAAATTCTTGTGTGGAAATGCCTCGATTGTAAAGATGTGGTTGGCAGGCAGAAGAAGAGACCAAGGAACTAGCGCAGGGCTGTAAGCCTTCTTTGTAATTATCATTTGTGTGAAGCTAGGAAAAGGGGGTATTTGTGGTCTATGAAGTTTAGACTTTGGTAGGAACTAAAGACTTAAGGGTAGTGATGTGGGAAATTAATCTGCTTATTTTGAATCATAATATAGTTAACATTTGCGGGTGACTTCTGTGTGCTAGCCACTATGGGAACATTTTATTTTCTTTAGCCCATACTAAAGTTGCCATGCGTTGGCATTTCATTGCTTTGCGTAGCCATGCACAGCTGGCAAGTGCCAGAGCCAAGTTTGGAGATGGCCTTTCTGACCACAGAGCCGTACTCGTTACTGCTCTAGAACAGAAATGTCAAGCTGGAGAAACCTAGTGTTTCACTAGCTGTTCTCTTGAAAACCACCTGACGGATGGTCAGAAGGATGTTGGTGAAGCAGGGTTGTCAGAACCACTGCAGAAAGGAGGGCTGAAGGGGCCTGACATCCGGCTATGTTTAGGCAAATGGTCAGTGTTTGCTGTGTATTATTGTAATTCTGCTGGCAGCTACTGTTACTAACTTAATTCTCATACCTTACCCTTGGTCACACATGTAGACTGTTGTAAGATGGGGTTAAGTGTAGATGTAGTGCCCAGCCTGTCACTTCAGTGTTCTGACCTACAGAGAGCTGTGAACCATCAAATACCTCTTGTCTTCCCAACACCTCACTTTTGGCCAAGGGTGTGTATGTGTTTGCATAACCATTGTATAATATTGCACACATATTATCTGCTATGTTCTGTTTGAGGCACTGGGTGTGCAGTGGTGAGCAAGTCAGATGTAGCTCACATTCAGTGGGAGGACACAGACAGCCTTAGAAGAGGTCAGTCAGATAATGTTTAATACTGTAAAGGAGAAATCAGGAAGAAGAATGCCTGGCTATGTAGTGTCATATCTGGGGTTCACCATAACAAATGTGTAACCTCATAACAATAACAATAATAAAGCTGTGGTCTTTGAAAATTGCAAAGTGGGAAGGGGTGAGTGTGGAACAGAGCCAGGCGCATACCTGTGGCTATAACATTCTGCCTATGGAATCTGAGGATAAGGCAAATTATGAGGCAAACACCAGTGAGTTCTGGAGGTGCAGAGATGGAGAACAGCATGTGAATCGACAGGTTTCCCCACTTTTGAGCCAGGCATGATTAGAATTTTTGTACCTTGTATCTTGGGATGTAGAGTTTCCGAAGCAGGAATCATGTTTCAGAACAGTGTCACCTGGAATCCTTTTCTGTTTGTTTTGCTTCTTCCTTAGTAGCTGTTATGGTGTGTGAGTGTTACATAGAACTCGTGTACATTTGTGAATGTCATAATATTTCTTACCACCCCACCACGTAGTCTGGCTTAATTTGAAAATGCTTAGTGGAGGCAGAGTAATCACATCTTGATAGAATTCACAGGCAGGAGGTATAGCCAAGCACTTTCACAGCTTGTTAGTCAGGCTCCCAGGAGTTTCATTTCAGTAATGAAATGACTGTTAGAGGCACAGTCACTGGAACCTGTCAGTCTCTCCATACATATTCGGCAAAGCCTTTGCGTCAGGATGACTTGGCAAGTTATGTGAAAGCGCTCTGGATTTTCTGATAATTTACTTTTAAAACACTTTGATTGTTTGTTTGCTTGAGGCTGAGGATGCTGAGAGACATCACTCGTAGATTGTCTGCTGAGTTCAATTTCCAGGCAGCAGCTAATAAGACTTTTATGCAGTAGGTATGTTTTTGTTGCTGGGCTGTGTGCATCCTGCATTCTTGAGATATTTCAAACATAATTATCTTTGCTCTTACAGGAAAATGGCATTCCCCAAAAGAAAGCACGAAATGATGAATATAAGGTATATTTTGAAATTTTAATTGCCTGAGTCATTTAAAATTTTATTCTCTGTATTTGTGTATGTTTGTGTATGTTCCCATGCATGCAGGGAATTACTCATGGAGGCCAGAAGAGGGCGCCAGATGCCATTCAGCTGGCATTACAGATAGTCCTGAGCCATTTGTCTTGGCTTCTGGAACAGCACTTTTGACCATGGAACAATTTCTCCAGCCTCTTGAGTCACTTTTATACTCTGTTAATGACCTTGGTAATAGTTTGTATTTTTAAACTGCTTCTAATTTTGTCCCTGCAAGGCGTTCATGTATATTCTGATCCAATTTTTTGTTTGTTTGTTTTGTTTTTCTTACATCTCTTTAAGGCATATGGGGCAATATCAACTTTTAACCTTTTTTTTTAAACTGTGCAATTATGTTCATAGCATAAAATTTATTTTATCCTTTCTAACATGTGTATAAATGTGCTCTTTCCCATTGAACTCTCTCTCTAGACACAGTTTATTTATTTTTAGATCAAAACAGAGACTATAGCTTTGGAGTCTGTTTGAGAGTTAAGGCATGACAGTCATTTGGAAGTAGACAAACAAATTTGAGCAGCTTTATGTTACTACTTAGGACCAAAACATTTGATTGGCTCTTTGCCCATCTCTTGCTCCAGGTGACAGTTTCCCTGCTACCCTTTGTCTCTACAGTTTTATTCCTTATTCAGTCTTATTAGCTGAAATTATTGTCCCCAGCCTTTGAGTATACTGTTTATTGCTAGCTAGAGGGTCAGTCTTCAGCAGCCCATGGTGTTCAAAAAAACACACAAACGTGATAAGGACTAGACTTTTCTATCTGAGGGGTAGGAAAAAAGCCATTTATGCCTTCTGATGATAACTTTCTTGCTTCTTTATCTTGAAATTTTCTCTGTACATATAAGCTTGGACAAATACGACTCTGCGAACAATTACATTCTCTACATATTCTTCATACAGTCTCTCATGTAGCTCTCCCTCAGTGCTTTCTCACACACCTCGCTCTCCATACATCTCCTGCTCTCCTCTACATCTTCACTCATGTATCTACATCTCTTTTTTTTTCACATTTCTTCTTATATGTCCCAGGCTTACACTTCTTTTCCTTCATTTCTCATACTTCTCTCTGTACATACTCGGCTACATCTTCCTTACACACACACACACACACACACACACACACACACACACACACATGCACACACATGCACATGCACACGCACACACACCATTACAGCCAAGCTCTGGAAATGAATTATATGTTACATTTTCAGGGCTTGATCCACTCTCATCACAGAAGATAAGTCACACAGTCTCTCTCAGGCTCGGTAGGTCACATTCACCTGCCAGTGACCAATGCTTGGCTGTGAACATGGCTTAAGTAGTCAGGGTTCCCAGACAGAGAATGAAATTGAAATTCAGGACCTAAGCAATGAACAGTTAGTTGGCTGAACCTTGGGCCTAGGAGTACATGCAGAAGGCCAACTGCTTCGAGGACCTATAAAGGGGGCCATGTGTCAGTGTAAACAGCCCGACATTGGCTTAACAGACACTTGGGAATTTGTCCTTGAGCAAATTATCTCCAGGAACAACTTAGTCTATTTTGAATCTGCTCTGCAGTCTTAGTGTAAAAGGTTGTCTCTGTAGTCTAGAATTCTCCTATGTTAGTCTGAGTTTATGATAAACACCCTAGTGTTAATTCATCAGAATTATACAGATTAAGCAGAGATCATCTCCCTGACCATCTAAAGCTACATGTGTGCCCAGTAGATGGAATAGTTTCCAAAGATAAACAGGAAAGCAGTGGGGAGAATATGTATAGCTGTGTTTAGGGAAGAAATGTAGTGGCACATGAGAAAAATTACAGACAGAAACAACTAGTTATTACAGTCAGGGTCTCCACAGCTTTGCTAAGCTGGGCTCCCCATCAGTCATTGTCTGGTGGGCTGACCTGCTGAGCATTAGTTGCCACCTGCTGTATACTCCCACGGCCTCCGGCAACTTTGATACATAACTATGGAGGCTGTTAAATTCCTATAATACCATTTGCCTCCTGTCCATATTTTGTTTTCCAACAGTTGTCAGATCGTTCATTAACTGGCTACACTGCAGTCCCCTGCAGTGCTTGTTGGAAATTTAGACTCTGGACCCTTTTGTGTCTTTGCTGATCAGAATCTCTGTTCCATGGGGTCTGATTGGTCTGTGTTTTAGTAAGTACGGTTCCAGTGTAATACAGAATCACTTCTCTACATGGGAGGTGGCACGCAGGCACTCATGAGGCTTTATAGTTTTTAGAAACCTGCCATTTTAGTCTAAAGTAGTCTTTTCAATGGGTAAAAATATATTCCAAGTTCTGAGTGTTAGCTTAAAATTTAATTCCTTTAACACAGATTATATATTGGAGACTGATTCATATTTATTTATTATTTTTATTTTCCCCCGTATTTCTGATTTAAAATACATATCTTTGATTTTCTGATAAATGCTGGTAGACAGTTGCTGGCTTGTTGGTAATGCTAATCAGGAAATTAAGACTGATATTGGCTTTCATCAATTACAGTCAGAGCACACTGTCTGGAGAGAAGAAGAGCGAGGTAGCCAGAGCCCCTAGTCATCAAGTACAAACGGTGGCTGAGAGTGTGGCCTGCAGGTTTGGGTTTCAAACCTGTTCTTCATCTGTTGCTCTTTTGGCCCAGTTTAGATCCGTGGGAGTGGCTTTGAGTAATGCTATTTTAAACCATTGCTTCCCCAGAACCATAGTTCATTATTGGCATAAACATAATATCCTTACCTTTCTTAAAAGCCATCATTTAATGTTAAGACTTTCTCTTTGTAAGGCAAGCTCTGGGAATTATATTTACATGCCACTGACCTAGTGTCTCCTTCAAGTTAAGCATTCTATAAATTACTGAAGTGTGGTGATATATTGTATATTTAATAAAAATAGCCTGAAGTTTCAGAGGACAGAGTTGCCCATAGATCCAAGCCATGAAGATCAAAGAATAGTGGTCCACATGTTTAATCCTGGCACTTGGGAGGCAGAGATCCAAAGGATCTCTGTGAGTTCACAGCCAAACAGAGCCAGGCAGTGGTGGCACACACCTTTAATCCTAGTACTAGGAAAGCTGAACAAGGAAGTGAGATATTTGGGTGGAAAAGGAGGAGGGGAGTTCAGTTTCACCTGTACTCCCTTTCAGCTGAGGACTCGTGGAGGATTCATGGAGACAGGACCTACTACCCTTTTGGCCTGAGGAGTTGGCTAGGTGAGAAGTGGCTGTGGCTTGTTTCTCTGTCTCTCTGTGGTATTTCAGCTTTCTTCCAATATTTGGGTGCAGGATTCTATTAATAATACCAAAATAGAATTTGTGCAGTGAGAAAAAGAAGCTGTAGTAAAAAGTTTCTGGCCTGTCTTGCCCAAAGCCCAGACCTGCAGTCCTGAAGCTGCTTAGCCCCAAATAATCACACAAAATCTTATATTAATTGCAAGCTATTTGGCCTATGGCTCAGACATGTAGCTTGCTTAAACTAACCCATGATTCTTATCTTGTTTAGCCACGTGGCTTGGCACCTTTTTTCAGAGCAGCATTCTCATCTTCGTTCTTCTGCATCTACTGGCATCTGTTTCTCCTCTTCCTCTTCCCAGAGTTGTCTTAGTCTGGTAGCCTCATGCATACTTCCTAAGTGCCTTTTGACCAATCAGCATTTTATTAAACCAATATTTACAATAGCAGATTTGCAGTGTACAAAAGCATAATCTCACAGCAGTAGAACTCTTGCTTATTTAAGGCCAGTCTAGATAGCAAATTCTAGGCTAGCCAGAGTCACATGGTAAGAATTTGCCACAAAACAAGTAAATTAAATAGAAAATGTCTCCTCATTCCCAGTATTGTGAGTGCCCTTCCATGCTTCCAGATATTCAGTGCCTTTTCATGCTGCCAGATGTTCAGTGCCCTTCCATACTATGCAGCTATGGTCAGATGCATGTTACCTCTGAGTGTTAGGTGGCCTCTCTACCTGTAAAAAGGGGTTTAGAGCATGGATGGATATAGAAGGTAGACACTAAACATTTTATGTGTGGGATGGAAACTTGTACTATTCTCTTATTAGATAGAGGCTTTAGTGATTGTCATTCAGCATAGAGTCCCTCAATGCCAAGAAAAAGGTGAATAAAAATGTTAATGTTTTTTTTTTCTTTGTTTATTTTTTTTTAACTACAGAATTTGTTTAATATGGTTGTGGAAATACCTCGGTGGACAAACGCCAAAATGGAGGTACAGATATATATTCTATTAACATAAAGTTGAAATGCTAACGTAATAATATAAAAGGATCTTTTCTAGCCTTTTGGCCAATTTGGAGTAGGAATGGAAGACTCTCTATGCAGGAGGTAATTTAAAAGATTCTTGTGAACTTAGACCTTAATTTCAAGAAGAAAATGGGTTTAACTGCATATACACTTTAAAGAGTGTTTCCCCATTTTTTTAGGCACACATTTATGTAATCTTCTTTGCCCTTTCCTGGACACGATGGTGAACACTTTCAAGTTTGATTCAGACTCTGCTCTGTATTTAGTTCATAGACCAAATGAAACATTTTGTCTGGCGCTGATGGCAACTCCAGTTTTGGGGAATTTCGCCCTTTAGAGTTCTACATTGCCTGGGAACAGTGCCTTCTCCTGCGTTTGTGGCTCTTAACTAAGAGTATCTACTTTTGCCTTGTTAAGTCTTTTTAAAACCTTTATTTTCATCTTTTCTATGAAGCACAAGCTGTCAAGAATCCGTCTTAGGCTTGTCATTTCTCTCTTTTGTTAGATGGATCCTTTACACTTCATTGTTTAGTTTGTTTATTTTATATCAGATGATTCTTTGTCTTTTTTCAATAGTAATGTGAATATGTTTGGTAAAAAAAATAGCTTTAAAATGAGGTCACTTAAGGAAGATCTGAGCTTGATTTTTAAAATGTTTCTGTAAATGAGCAATATATATTTATAGAGTACAAATGACATTTATGAGTGCAGCATGAAAATTAAGCCAAGTTAACAGAAATCTAAAATCTTGGGTGAGGTCATTTTAAAGTTATACATTGTCAGCAGTTATGAAATGTGTAATACACTGGTAACTGTGATCACTGCCGTATACAACCAGTCTCGAGACAAAATACAACAAATGGTTCTCTTCTAAAACTTTTATACTCTTGACCATCATTACCATTCTATTCTGCTCTTTAAATTTTAAATTTGTTATTTTAATTTTATTAATTAACTATGACCTAAAACATAAACATGACACCACAGTAGGCTTAAGTAGTGGTATAATGTTTGAATTGTGTTAGACTCGTCTGTCTGTAAAGATGTAATCCCCACAGTGAACACTCCCTAGGATCCTTCCCTC
The DNA here is from genome assembly GCA_004025045.1 of Sigmodon hispidus. NCBI lineage: Eukaryota > Metazoa > Chordata > Mammalia > Rodentia > Cricetidae > Sigmodon > Sigmodon hispidus. The sequence goes on along the minus strand of PVIH01014212.1, from coordinate 14,007 downwards.
TTATGACACAGACCCTATTGTTTGCTGTTGTCCCTACACTGTGCAGATGGCACCAGAGTCTCTTGCTCCTCTACCCATCGATCAAGTTACCCCTTCCTTTTGAGCCTTTGGCAGCACTATTTGACTCTCAGGCTCTCAGAGGTCAACCATGGGGCCTGTCTTTTGGTCCATTCATCAGTTGTTGGGCCCTGTGTCCATCCCTTGGCTGGTGTGATTAGTGAGTGCCACCAGATGCCATGTTAGCACACTGCCATTCTCTCCTATGGCTGTGTATTTGAAATGCTGTGTCAATGCTGTTTTCAGTTTCCCAGATAACCTTTGTGCTGTTTTCCAGCATGGCTGTGCTAATTTGTGTTCTCTCCACATTGCCCAAGGCTTTCCTCTCTCCACAGTGACCAGGCTTTTCCTCTCTTCACAGAGTACACAGCTTTCCCTTGTCCATAGCGTAGACAATGTACTCTCCACAATGTACACGGCTTTCCTCTCTCCACAGTGTCCATGACTTTCCTCTGTCCACAGTGTTCAGGGATTTCTTCACTTCATAGTTTAGAGGGTTTCCCCCTGTCCACAATGTACAGGGCTTTTTTTTGTCTCCACACTGTAGAATTTTTATCATATTTCTTACTTTCCCTTAGTGCTTTTGATAATAGTCTTTCTAGTCCATTTCTTATTAGATTTTTCCAGAGGTAGTGAGCCTTCTTTGTGGTATTTTATTGTTATTAAAAATTGTGTGTATGTATAAATAGGTGGACAGCCTTGGGAGTTGGTTTTTCCTTCCACTGTGTAATATACCTGGTTTTCAAACTCAGGCCTTGACATCCAATGACTTGGTGTCTGAGCCTCTTACTGACCTCCTCTTTATTGCTTTGACTAAAATATTTCTGATAGCTATATTAACTATATATTTCTCATTCCTGTTGGCCATTTTTGTATCTTGAGAAGTAAGTCTACTGCCCATTTTTTTAACTGTTTTTGTTTAATTGCTTTGGTTTTCTCTCTAGATATTAAATTTTTATATATTTTGACTTTTAAACCCTTCTCAGATGTTTTAATTTGAAATTTATTTTTCCTACGATGTCTATTGTTTGTTGGTTTGTTTATTTTTTACTCTTTGGGTTTCTGGGGCCTGCAACCCAGCTCCCAAATAATCACATGGAGACTTATTCTTTCTTGTGAATGGCCTTAGCTTGGTTTGTTTCTAGCCAGCTTCTCTTAACTTACATTATCCTGTCTACCTTTTGCCTTTGAGCTCTTATCCTTCTTTATTCGATATATCTTTCTTTACTTCTGACTTCATGGCTGCCTCTGCCTGGGTAGCTGAGTGGCTGGTCCCTGATGTCCTCCTCTCCTCTTTTTCTTTCTCCTCTATCCTCTCTTTTTCTTTTCCTATTTATTCTCTCTGCTTGCATGCTTCACTTATTCCCCCCTTGCCTATTGGCCATTCAGTTCTTCATTACACTTATCAATTGTTTTAGGAAGGCAGAGTAACACAGCGTCACAGCGTTAAACAAATGCAACATAAAAGATTGCAACACATCTTTGTATCATTAAACAAATGTTCCTCATCATAAGTGAATATAACATATCTTAAAATAACATTGTACAACAGTATATTGTGTTTTTACTGTTGATTGTTTCTGACTTTGCAGAAGCTTTTTAATTTGATTATTTGTCTATTTTTGCCTGTGGTTTTGTGGCCAGATGCCCAAGGTAGTTGTCTGTAATGGTTTTTCTCTTTCTCCTGTTTTCTGGTATCAGTTTTATGGCTTCTGCCTTATATTTCAGGAATCAATCTTCAGTTGATTCCCCCACACATGCGTGTGCTGTTTTCTCAGTACAGGGCTGCAGGAGAGGACTCTTTTCCTGTCATGTGTTGGTGGCACCTCTGCTAAAAATCACTTGTCCTCTGTCTCACCTATCTATGTGTCCCAGTTTGACTTTTGCAAATTCCATCTGACTTTATTATGTGGCTTTGGAGTATGGTTGAGAATTGATAGTGTGATTGTTTTTCTTTTGTTCATGATTGCTGTAGCTTTTTAGGGTGTGTGTGTTTCCATGGAAACTTCAAGGTTTGCTCTTCCTGTTTCTATTCTTTTTAAATGACTTTGGAGCTTCACTGTGGATTGCAGTGTCCCTGAATTATGCTCCTTTGGTTCAACATTGGGTGTCTTTCTCTTTATTTGTGTCTCCGGTTTTTTTTTTTTTTTCATCATCAACTTATAATTTTCAATAGGAGCAAATTCTTCTTTTTCTCCATTAAATTTGTTTCCAAGTGCTCTGAGTTTTATTGTTTTTTTCTATAAATAGGATAGTCTCTTGATTTCTGCTTTGAGCAGTTCACTGGAAGTATTCAGAAATGCTCTGGGGGTTTCTTTGTTGATTTTATATCCTACAAATTTACTATATTAATTTAGTAATAGTATCTCTCTCTTTTTCTTTCTCTCTCTGTATTTGTGTGTGTGTGTGTAAAACCATAAGTGCTTTCTACATATGTATTTGTATTGTCAGTAAACAGTGACAATTTTAGTCCTTTCCGTGTGTGCATGCCTTTTATTTCCTTTGCCTAACTGATCTCACAAGGACTTCCAACACTAATCTGAATCAAAGAGGCAAGACTGAAATCCTTGACTTATGCCAGGGCATCTGAAAGGTGTACGTGTGTCTGTCAGTCCTTAGTGTCTTAGGTGTGCCAGAGCTACAAAGCCAGTGAGGGTGCTGACAGTGCTCCTCTAGTGCTCTCCCTTTGTTCTGCTGAGGCAGTGTCTCTGGAAGAACCTAGAGCTTGTGTCTCCTCTACACTGGGGCTCAGCAAACCTCAGTGGTCCCGCTGTCTTCACCATACCCAGAGCTGGGCTCTCAGAGTTTCCACCCTTGTTGCATGGGCTGGTATATGAACTCTGCTTCATATGATTGCAGAGCAAGCTCCCTTAACCTTGAGATCATCTCTCTAGATGCTCACCATTTAGGTAAACAACTTTGAGTTAACTATAATATCACAGTGTTACCAGTAAAAGTCCCGAGATCAGCAACAACAACAACAAAATATTAAATTTTACCCCATCTTTTCATTTATTTTACTGATTTTGTTAGAAACGATACAGAATATAAATAATTTGAGCCTAAATATATATTGAGTGTCTTCTTTCCAGACAGTTTTTCTTACATGGTGCTTCTTAATTGGTAATAAGAACTGACTGTCTGGGTGGTGGTGGTGTATGCCCAGCACTTTGGAGGCAGAGACAAACAGATCTCTGTGAGTTTGAGGCTGGCCTGGCCTACAGAGTGAGTTCCAGGACAGCCAGGACTGGTATATGGAGAAACCTTGTCTCTGGAAAACAAACAAACAAAAAAGCACCTTTGGTCTTTAAGTTGGGTTGTTAGTATTTGGTCATACTGTGGTAGATTTAAAATCTGTTCATTGTGTACAGGGCTAATGATTTCATCCCCTCTCCCTGGCCTCTTGTGATCTGCCTAGATTGCCACCGAGGAACCACTGAATCCCATTAAGCAAGATGTAAAGAATGGAAAGCCACGCTATACACCAAATATCTTCCCTCACAAGGGCTATATATGGAATTATGGGGCTCTCCCTCAGGTAACGGTCCAGTTATAATGGTAAAATTTTACGTCTTCTACAGAAATCACCTTGTAAATCCTGTGAACTCCCTGAATTTAAATTAGCTTCTAGAACATCCCTGAGACTTGAGAATTTAAAATTTTTAACGAGGCACTCAGTTGTATCAGTAAACTTTACTTCAAACCTTATACATAGTCATTACATCAGGCATGTAGAAGAGTGACAGGTGACATTTGAGCACATCTCCTTTTGTGGATTTAGCTGTTGTCAGTAAAAAATTCTCAGTAAATCTTTATCTAACCATTCTTTTAATATGCTTTTATATACATTTCTATATGATAGGATGGGTTTTATTTTTAATAAATCTAACAGATAAATTGAGTTATAGTACTACGAAATCCACTGTTGTAAGTCTGAAATTCTGACTGGATAAAAAAGGAAGTCAAGGGCTGTGTGATGGCAAGTCTTTACTCCTTAGGTGGCCATTCTTGCCCCTTTCAATTTCCTCATTCGAAAGTAGCAACTCTTCCTGATTATTTAGTGAGTAAAACTCAGTATGTCTGATTCAAAGTCAGGGTTTTGGAGACCTTGAGAAGTATTTTTTCTTTACAATCATAAACCTCATTCAATCATCAGGTGAGTGAAAATTTAATGTTTATCATTTTATGTATTCATTTTTAATTATATAAAAATTTATATGGGGGACTGTGTAGGAAAAGAACAGCTGAGAAAAGCAGATGTCTGGTTAGATAAACCTTCACATGGGAAGAAGGAGGAAAATTGTTCTTTCTAGAGACAGTTTTCCTTTGATGTAGCAAGATCACCCACTTGGATGCACTGGGGGTTAAAACTGCAGTTTTGAAATGATGGGTAGAAATGAGAGTGTATGTTCCACTCATAAAGGCAACTGTCTCACCTTCTTAGGTTTCTAAGTAGCCAATTCTGTTAGACCTAACAGTGAAAGGTTAAAGCAGTTCCATAGAGCTGGGAGGATTATGGGGGAGGAGGATATATGCATAAAAGGAGGGCCAGAGAAGCCACTGATTAGAGGCAAAAACAGAGACATGCAAAATTGAGCAGTTCAGGAATAAACCAATATTCATTTCTTTAGCTACTTACTTCTTGAGGGTGACATGCTAGGAGTCACATGTGAGAAGATGAGAAATAGGCATGAGGACCAATAAAGTGAAGGATGACGGAGCTGGTAGGCTTGAGAGCCTGGCGGTCACTCCAGCACTGTGACCTTGAGCAAGAACCTTGGTGCATCTGCCTCTGTCCTCATCTGTAGAGTAGTGAAGATGGTATCTGCTGCACATGGCTGTGCTGAGGGGCGGGAGACTGTTTGATTACACTAGCCTGTGGTTGGCAGGACTCCATTATCAGTAGCAGTTTATCTTGATGATTAATGCTTGATACAATGGTTCTCTCCCTTCCTAATGCTGGGACCCTTTAATACAGTTCCTCATGTTGTGGTGGTGCCCCTCAACTATGAAATGTTGCTACTTCATAACTATAATTTTGCTACTGTTATGTATTATAATAATAATATTTTTTGGTGATCAGAGGTTTGTCAAAGTGGGGACGTGATGTGTGTGCGTGCGCCCCACAGGTTAGGAACCACTGAATTAGATCAATTGACAACTAAGTCACTGGTAACACACACAACTGACATTACTAACTGTTACTTACTCTATTTTATTAAAAATAATAATAAAGAAAAGCTGCCATGGTAGCCCATACCTGTAATCTCAGCATTTGGAAGGCTGAGGCAAGAGGGTTACTGCCAGTTTGAAGCTGGCCTAGGTTATATATAGTAAGGCTTGGTCTCAACCCTACACCCACTCACTACCCTCCCCTCCTTAAAATTAGTAAATGAGCCATATGCAGATGTACTAATGAGAAGAGAGGGGGTGTGAGATGATGATTGAAAGCGAAAGGACCTTCTGTGCTTTTCTCTTTAAAGAACAGGTGTATTTTTGTGCTGCTCTGGGTGTGTGTGAATTTTCAGAGTGTTCTTACCTACCCAGGTTTCGTCTGTGAGGTACAGTTGTCCATCTGTCCATCCATCTGACCGTCCTTCCTTCCTTTTCTTTTTTTTTGTGGGGAGTGGTTTCCAGACGGGCTGGAATCCCTGTAACCCTGGCTGTCCTGGAACTCGCTCTGTAGTCTAGGCTGGCTTTAAACTCAGAGATCCACCTGGCTCTGCCTCCCGAGTGCTGGGACTAAAGGCGTGTTCTTTCTTAATTCAACTGAATTGGACTGAAGCCATCTGTTAATTTACTATCTACTGTGCATTCTTTACTACTCCAACCAATATCTAAAATGATGTTTTATTTAAAGATCTCCCAGCATTTGGGAGGTAGAGGCAGGTGGATCAGGCCAGCCTGGTCTACATAGAGAGTTGTAGGATAGCCATCTCAACAAGAACAACGTCTGGGGTAGTGTTTTTTCCCACACAAGAACCTCTCAGTGGTTTCTTATTGGTAAGAGAATGAAGTCTGAAGTTCTTAGCCTACCCTTTGCCCTGCATGATTCTCAGACTCATTGGAAGACCCTTCCTTCTCCACCTTTCCCCTGCACGTTGTCTAGTGTTCTGATTGCTGGCCTCCCCAGTGCCTCTTCACTCCACATGCTCACTGTTGCTTGATATTTGCCAGGGGATGTTCTTGTTCCGAGTACTAGTTGAAAAGCAGGGGTAAAAGTGATAAAATTCCTGGGAACTTTATTCCAGACAGAAAGTCAGACAGTAAACAAAACAGTGAAATGTCAGATGGTTAAAAATATGGAAGAAGGGGCTGGAGAGATGGCCTGCAGTAGGTGGTGGGGGGTGAGGGAGGTTTTTTTTCCGTTGCTCATGTCAACACATGATAGACAGTGCAGCTAGCTCTCTGACTTCAGAGCTGGCTCATCCACACCCCTGCCAGCAAGGATATCTCTGTTGTTTTGCCTAGGCAAGGTGCAGGATCCTCTCTCTTGAATGCTGCAGTTGGAAGGGGCATGGCCAGTTCTTTTTATAGCTGCAACCAGTGAGGGGGTGGAGCCAACTCTGTGCAGCTCTATCCTCACTGTGGTAAGGTCTAACTGGAGCCAGCCACATCAACTCAGACTGTGGATACAGCAGGGCTAGATGACATCACACTTTGGCCCTAGGTTCATACAGCATGCTTTCGTATAGAAACCACGACTACTTTTCAGGATAACACCATCCCCCCATGAGTTGAGGGTGGTCCCATTGATCACCAGATGAGAAAATGCCTCACATCTGCACCTCTTGCAGGCATTTCCTCAACTGAGGCTCCTTCCTCTCTGATGACTCTAGCTTGTGTCGAATTGACACACAAAACCAGCCAATCGAGCACATATGGATATGACGTTTTTTGGTCACCTATATTTTGCCCTGGCTGAACAGGAAATTGGGTAGTAACTGAGAACAGTTACTGAGCCAACTGCTTGGAAAGGCATTTAAGTAGCAGAACACTAAGTAGAAATCTTACCAATAAACTTGTGAGTCATTAGTGTGACATCATCATCTTAGGTGTCTATGTTCTCCCATGCACTGCTTTCCTCTATGACTTTGACTTGAATAAAGATCATCTTTCTCCTTGAGTAACATGGTCATTCCAGAATTCTCTTCCTCTGAGTATATATTTGGAACACTTGTCTAGATAATATTAGAGAATAATTTCCACTTTAAAATTCATGCTTCAATCAGAATACAGTGTTGATATGTTTGTTATTTTAAACTTCATTGCAAATTTGAGCCGCAGACCACAAACATTAGATGGTGTTATTTGTTAGATATAGAGCCTGAGACAAGAGACTAAATCTCTCTATGGGGTTTATTCATCCGTATGATCTTGCCTTTCCCCTGGAAAGGCTGTTGTAAAGGAGGTATGCTAGGGTAAGCTCTGTAGTTAGCTCTCAGGAATGTCAACTCAGCGATGCAGCTGTTGCCACTGCTGTTAGCTGATGGTGATATAGGAGACAGGCTGCCAGTCCACTTTGGTCCAGTTTGATGCAAACTGGGATGAGTAGCTCTCACTCCCACTAATTTGAAGTTAAGAACCCTAGATGATCAGCAAGAACTTGTCAGCGCCCACCTGTGTGGACAGCTGTTTCTTTTTGTTTTCAGTGATTTTCATCTAAGGCCCAGAGCATGGTGATTACAAGCATATTGGTTGATATAGATTGTAAGGAAATAATCTTCAATTCCTGTACGAAGCTAGGATTTGTTTTAGGCCATGTCAATATGCATTCTGATTTCGTATTTGTAGATTTATAGCCATTTCATTTTAGGTTGCTTGTGGCTTTCGATTATGCTTTTCTTGGTTACGTGCAAAGTCTTTATTTTTAGATTATCCACTAGATCAGTAGTTCTCAACTTATGGGTTGTGACTGATTCCTTTGAGGGCCAAATGATCCTTTCATAGGGGTCACCAAAGACCATTGGAAACCATATTTACATTATAATCATAACAGCAGCAAAATTACAGTTATGAAATAGCAGTGAAAATAATTTTATGGCTGGAGTCACCACAACATGAAGAACTGTATTAAATGTTCACAAGATTAGGAGGGGTCAGAACCACTATACTAGAGAGACAGTTATGAATCAAACTGAGTTATATACCCATTCTGCTTTATTAAATGTTCTCAGTTTAGTCATATAAGAAGTTATACCAATACTCTTACCAGCATTATATAGGGTTCCATGTGACCTATAGCTTGTCTACTGTTTGGTGTCAGATCTCTGAAATTCTTTGCAATAGTATTGAAATGTACTTGTGGTTCTCAGATCAACAACTATTCTAAAAGTGTACAAATCATTCATATTTGTTTTTTCCTCAAATTACTTGTGTGTCTTTAGTCCCTTTTTTCTTACTTAGTTGGAGATGTCCCCTTCTTTCTTGTCACTGGTCTGTGCTTTTTTTTTTTTTTTTTTTTTTTTTTTTTTTTTTTTTTTTTTTTTTTTTTTTTTTTTTTTTTTTTTTTTTTTTTTTTTTTTTTTTTTTTTTTTTTTTTTTTTTTTTTTTTTTTTTTTTTTTTTTTTTTTTTTTTTTTTTTTTTTTTTTTTTTTTTTTTTTTTTTTTTTTTTTTTTTTTTTTTTTTTCTGCTCTGTTATGCCTCTCAGCTTCCACTAGAGGGCATTCTCAAAGTTTTACATTGTTCAAGGTTTCCTTGTCTGTCGAAATGACCCTGTATTTTCAAGTTAAATTCAATGCTACTTAGCGTACAACCTTAGGAATACAACTAAAGCCTGAAGATGTGAAATACTAAAGGCAGAGCGGAGAAGGAACCAGTCTGTGTTTTCAGTTTGTTGTTTGCTAGTATGGAAAAATCATGAAGAAATGGCCCTACAAATAATGGTATTGAATATTTCATTATATGTTTATATATTTAAATATAATATATTTTATTATATTTATATTATATATATTATAAATATTATATATTTCATTATATGTTTAATCTTTCAACATTAGAAACTAAATTGAGGGGGCTGGAGAGATGGCTCAGTGGTTAAGAGCACCGTCTGCTCTTCCAGAGGACCCAGGTTCGATTCCCAGCACCCACATGGCAGCTAACAACTGTCTGTAGTTCCAGTTCCAGGCAAACACCAAGGCAAATAAATAAATAAATAAAATAAAATAAAAAGAAACTAAATTGATAGATAATATTGAAAGTGGAGTAATGAGGGTGAATTTAGTGAGCCAGTGACCAGACAGACAAGGGGCTGGAGAGAGCCCAGTGGTTAGGAGCAGTGCTCTTCTTGGAGAAGACTCAGCTTCACTTTTAGCATCCACACGGTGGTCCATAGCCATCTGTAACTCCAGTTCTAAGGGATGCAGTGCTCTCTTCTGGCTTCCACAGACACCAGACACAAGTGTGGTGCACATATATGCATGCATGTAAACATTTATATACATAAAACAAACTAAATAAATCTTTCAAAAAAACAGAAAAAAGTTCACCAAAGCCATGTTGTGTGCGTGTTATGAGAAGACACCTTTAATAAAAGGGATGAGGACTGTAGAGATGGTTTGGCTGTTATAGGCTCAGCTCATATTCAAGATGACAATATAAAAGGAAGAGTGTCTTAAAATTAACGTTGCTCTATATAGGCAAAGTTATCCCATGAATCTGTGTGCTTCCTATTCACTGGTGGTATGCATGGATATTGTGAATGAACACTAATAGTCAGGACTAGGACTGGGATGTATCCAGACATTATCTTATCATGTCATTCTTTGTATAGTTGAAGAAATTGAGGTCTAGATGCTTAGTCAAAGTCATACTTAGGCAAGACTGGTGTGTAGCTTTTTTCTTTTGGCCAGTGTGACTTTTGTTTCAACTCTGGAACCAGAAGGGGAAGCCATGCCTTAGGAAAGAGGAATCTCGTGGATATTTTTGACTTCATGGTCTCAATGATTTATTTCAGTTTGTCCCCCCATACATTGAGACACATGTTATAGCATTTATTAACACAGCCTTCTCTTGGTTACGGAGCCTGCCTTATTCATGGCTATTCCTGAACCAGGACAGATATGCAGTATCCAGCCTTGTGAGTGAATGTGAGTGCCTGGTAACCAGCAGTAGGCATGAAGCAGCAGGGATTTGCATGGTGGATGAAGGGTAGCTAGGAGACAGAATGGACTGCTGGTTACTAAAATTCGAGCAGCCTAAGTTCTGATTCACACCATGGGTTCTGATCTTGCTTCTGCTACTTAGAAACTTGGTAAGCTTTGACCAAGTAAACCCTTTCAGTTTATATGTATTCTGGGGTGAATAATGATGTATTCCTCACAAGATGCTCTCTGTCTCTCTCTCTCTCTCTCTCTCTCTCTGTGTGTGTGTGTGGGGGGGGTTAGAAAGCATCTGACACCTATGGTCAGTATGTAAGGTTAACAATTTACATTGGTTGTTATTCTTGTAGTTTTTTAGTAGTTTTAGTATTTGGGGCATACTTGTGGAACTTGATTTTTTTTTTGTTTTCTTAAAGGATTATTTCTTTCTGGTCTTATTATAATTAAGACTAGAAGGAAAGTACTGTGATTTTTCTAGGGTTGCTTATAAATAAATGCACATTTTTCATCTACCCACATAAAACAGAGAGAAAGTAAACTTGAATAATGTAAGTATTGAGATAATACCAGTAGCTGAATCTTAAGACTGCAGTTTCTCATTCCTTCTAATGTTAATTTAAGACAAAACATTTTAGTCAGGTTTTCTAGTTTGATTCAGATCAAGCAGTCATGAAGCTTCCGAGGAGAGACGATGCCTAGGAGAGATTTTTAAATTGATAGCAAATTCCCATTACATTATTCATCTCCAAAACTGTAACCTTAGACTCTGTAACCAATGGGTTATCATCTTCCCAATAAACCCAAGAGTTGACTTATTTGTGTGATTTTTTGTCAGGATCCTGAAATTCAATGACAAAGGTTGAGGTGTCTTTAAGGGAGGGAAATGAGACAAATATAGGTTTTTCTTCAGTGGAGTAAATCATGCCTTGTCCTTTGTTTGTAGAGGGAAAGCTGTTTCTAGCAGTAAGAGATGCTTAACCAATAGAAAGTTCATTTCAGAAAGCTGGGCCGAGAGACTAGCACCATGTCAGATGGTGCAGTGACTAACAGTTGGTAGAGAGAGAAAGGGAATGAAACCCTGAGATTTGTGAATGTGAATTTAGCCGCTGAGTAAGCTTGGAAGATGAACATTCTGGAAATACTACCCACTTTCAGATGTGATGACAGACAAATTAGAGACAGAGGGAGGAAGTGCTATAAATCTGTTTTAATGATTACGATGCGTGTGGGTGTGCCGTGTACTGCTGTTATCCCAGAGTCTACGTCACTTTGGATGATTTCCCCTTTGATCCGTGGCTATGAAACTTCATGAACGTGTGGAAAGATGAGCATTTACTGCAGTGAGTAGTAACCTACATTTCTCCTCCAGTTTTGACTTTGTTTTTGTTCTGTTTTGCTTTTTAGACCTGGGAAGATCCTCATCAAAAAGATAAGAACACAAACTGCTGTGGAGATAATGATCCTATTGATGTTTGTGAAATAGGCTCAAAGGTTTGTTCAACAGACCATGTTAATCCTCATGTGTGTCTTAGTTTATTCATGTAATAAAATCTCATTTTGGCCTCTAGTTCTTCCGCTCTTCAAAGTCTGAGCATATTCATCCCTTGGATATTCAGACTCTTCATCTATCTTTATTTTTTCCTAAGTCTGGGCTTGGTGACTTGCAGCAGGTGGAATCCAGCTGCCACCTGGTTCTGATTCTGTCCCTGACACAGCTGCATTCATCTGTGCCTTGCTTAGGGCCTCTCTTACATCATAGCAACAGAGCTGAGAACTTGTAACAGGGACTGTAAGTTCTAAAATATTTACCATCTGACTCTTTATTGGACGTTTTCCAATCCCAGCTTTTGGATTCTTTGCCATTGTCTAGACAGAAACATCAGTACTGATAGGAACCAAATGCCGGGTCTGGGGACGTGGATTCTGTGGTAAAAAGCATGCTTAGAGAGTGTGACAGTCTGAGTTCAGATCTCCAGAACCCAGGGGGAAGCCAAGCACAGTGACATACACCTCTAATGCCAGTTCTAGGGAGGCAACAATAAGCAGACACCTGGACCTTGCTGGCCAACTGGCTGGGCCTGTTTGGTGAAGTCCCAGGCAATTAGAAGACCCTGTCGTAATTCAGAGTTAAGAGGAGCCTGAGGAATGACCCTGGGGATGATCCTCTGACCACACACGTATGTCTGCAGTCGTACATATGTATCCAAGTGCCCGCACACACACAGGAAGAAACAGACAAAAAAAAAAAAAAAAAAAAAAAAAAAAAAAAAAAAAAAAAAAAAAAAAAAAAAAAAAAAAAAAAAAAAAAAAAAAAAAAAAAAAAAAAAAAAAAAAAAAAAAAAAAAAAAAAAACCCAAAACAAACAAACAAAAAAAACCCTTTCTCCTTTTTCTTTCCATATCTACTTCCAAGCTGCCCTGGCCTGTGGAGAGAAACAGGGTCCATGAGCCTGTGGTTGGTCCTGCTCTTCTGTCTGTCCACTTGCTCTGTTTCTACGACACTCACTCCTAGCTCGCTCTGTACTGTTTTTGTCTGCATCTGGTTTGCTTTCCCAGAGAAGCCGCTGGTCTTTGAGTCAGAGAGCTCTGGTAGACATCAGCAGGGGCGAGCTCCCTCATCATTCCCCTCAGAACTGTGTAAGGTGGTCGGTCTGTGCCGCCCGCATAACTGCTCTACATCTCACACTCCCCACCTGTAAGTGGTATCTCCTTCTCCTTTCTCTTTGGAGTCGTCAACAACTCTTCATCTTCTTCTCACGGTGTACCCCCTCTTACCTTCACAGAGACCCGGCGGAAGAGCTCTCAGGGACCATCTCTTTTAGTTGTTGCTCCATTGTGAAGCTGGCTCTTCTTCCCTTCCACTATCTTTTCCCAAACTTCCCTCGTGGGGCTTACAGATGCTGCTGTGGAGGCATCTGGACTTCCGTTAGTGCTCTCTACCCATCTCTACCTCTTCCTCCTCTGAAGCACTGTCCATTGTTCCTGTGGCCTCTGTCAGGTCACACTAGTTCGCTTCCCTCCCAGTGCTCTGGCTCCTTCCCCATGGTTTCTTTTGCACACAGTCCCTCCTGCTCCCTTGTCCTGGGGAGCAGGGGAGGAGCCCCTGTCAATTCCTGCCTTCCTCTGTGCTCCTTCCCTGCGGGAGCCGGTCCTCTGGTTTTGCTCTTGTAATGGATGCCATGAGCACCATCCCAGCATTCAGCTGCCTCTCCTGCTCTCACATGTCTCGTGGACTTCTCCAGCTTGTGTGCCAAGCTCCATTTTCATCTCTCAGTGTTTTCCATGGGGCTGGGGGAGGAGAGCGACAGACAGTGTAGGAAATGAAGAGAGAATGCTACATGAAGACAACATGGCCCCTTCTTTTCTCATCTCCGGAAACTGAGGGCTCATCTATATTGTTTGCTTCTCATCATCCTTCAGTGGTCCAGATTGTGTGTCCAGGAGAGCTCTCAAGACTCAGTTTCCTTTCTTGCTGCCACCAGGTTATTTGGTTCACTGTTAATGTCTCACTTGACTCGCTCTCTCTACCAACCAGTTTCCTGCCTGAGTTCCTGTCACAGCAAGCTCCCTCCCTTTGGTCCTGGCTCCCACCTCCTTTTCTGGCCAAGGTGTTATGTTCTTCTGACTTAGCTGAAATCTGTTGGAAACTTACCTTAGCTTCTTCCAGCAATGGTTATGGATTTTGTTTGCTATTTTTCTCTCTTTTTAAAATGTTATTCAACATCCTGATTCCTCCTCTCTGAAAAAGACAAGTAGAAGGGAGTATTACATCCCGACTTTTTATTGTCTTTCCTTATTCTTCCTGTTAGCATTCCCTCACCTGCACCCCCCACCCTCCCCCTCTGTC
>PVIH01014211.1:0-54827 GCA_004025045.1 Sigmodon hispidus | reverse complement strand
CCATGTGAGGGGCAGACATCACATGAGGAGAGTGCTCCATGTGAGGGGCAGACATCACATGAGGAGAGTGCTCCATGTGAGGGGCAGACATCACATGAGGAGAGGACACCATGTGAGGGGCAGACATCACATGAGGAGAGGGCACCACATGAGGGGCAGACATCACATGAGGAGAGGGCACCATGTGAGGGGAAGACATCATATGAGGAGAGGGCACCATGTGAGTGGCAGACATCACATGAGGAGAGTGCTCCATGTGAGGGTAAGGTGCTGCATGAGAAGCGAGCATGAGAAGGAGGAGAGGATACTATTGAAGAGTGTGTCCCTTTAAGAGGGGAGTGCTCCCCATGAGGAGAGTGTTCCACATGAGAAAGTACCATATGATATTTCTATGTGAAGGAAGTGCTCACAGGAGGAGAAGGCATCATGAAGAAGGCTCTACTCTGTGCTAAGCTTGACATTTATTTGTTTATTTTAAAGATTTATTTATTTATTTTCTAATGTACATTAGGGCTTGGCCTGTGTGTTTGTCTGTGTGAGGATGCCAGATCCCCTGGAAGTGGAGTTACAGACAGTTGTGAGCTGCTATGTGGGTGCTGGAAATTGAACCCGGGTCCTTTGGAAGAGCAACCAGTGCTCTTAACCACTGAGCCATCTCTCCAGCCCTATTTATTTTTTTATATCTCCCTTGAGAAACCTAGAGGAAGAAACATGTGTGAGAAAGTCCCTAAACTTGGGAAAGTGTCATTCTCCTGTTTTCTATTTTGCTTTTATCTTAACAGTCACACACTGGGTTGTCTATTCCATTCCTAGATCATCATCTCCATTTCTCCATTTCTCATTTACCAAAACCATTATGAATTTTGAAAATTTATTCTCTCTCTCTCTCTCTCTCTCTCTCTCTCTCTCTCTCTCTCTCTCTCTCTCTCTCTCTGTCTCTCTCTCTGTACCAAAATGTGTATATGTGTGTGTAGGTCAATTCTCTCCTCTATCACTCTGTCAGTCTGGTTTGGTGATGAGTGCTTTTAACAGCTAATCCACCTTGACAGCCCAAACCATTGTGGTTTAATGTTGAAGCAAAATACCCCAGCACCCCATCCTCTATTTCCTGTTCAGGACAGCTGTGATGGTCAGAGGATGTACGCAGGAATGGGATAGGCATGTGGTCCCATCAAGGAACCCTGATTCAGTGCTTGGGGTTCAAGGTAAGATGAGATACTTTTAAAATGAGCCTCCATTTGGTTTTCACGTTATGGGCCACTATAAGCTGCATTTAGAAGACAATTTAAAAAAAAAAAAAAAAAAAAGTCCCAACTGGATTTCCTCAACCTAAGCTTTCATGACTCCTCAGGAGACTGAATACCACAGAAATAAAACGTGGAATTCACTCTGAAGAGGCAAATGAGATAAACATATGTCTGCAAAGTTCGTGGAAACATCAACGGACTCGGTGTTACTCACCCAACCTGACAAGTTACATTGCTTTCTCTTTCCTGGACACCTTCGTGTTTGCCAGTGTTGGCTGAGAAATGGTCGCAGGGCCATTCCTGTGAGGTTATTGCTTAGATGTGTTCAGAGCCTTCAAGTTCTGGGAAAAGGCCACAGATGAATAAAGAAAGAGTTTTGCTTGAGTTTAAGGGGCTTTCCTAGGAGCTGATATGTTTTGGGGCCCAACACTTCATTACTTACTGTGTAGATCTGATTTTCTTTGAAAACAAACCCTATGTCTGGAACTTTCCATGCTCAGTCCACGTCAGTCTCAAGGTTTCCTAAGACGAGGCTGACTGAAAACAATACTCACTGAATGGTTTCTGCTGTTCTTTCTTAAGGGAAGGCTGGGGATAATAAGGGTACAGTGGCCTTTTTGAAATGTTTCTCTGATCCTCAATTTTTTTCATCAGAATCATTGTTGCCCAACAAGGTGTGAGGTGGTGGGTGTCTTTTATCGAAAACACTGGCACAGTCTGAAGGTCCTCCAGTCATCTCTAAGTGTTTACTTACTTCCCTGGGCCAGGACAGGGGGACTGGCATGTCCTAATGCTTCTCATTGGATTGTACAAATAAAAACAAGCAGACCAGCTCTAGAAATTTCTAAAGAGCTTGGATTCTTAGCCTGGAGAATCGTCTCAGACTATTTTTTACCACCCACTGCTGCCTCCACCCAGAGAAAGTGCCTGACATGGAGGGAAGGATCCCTGGGTACAAATAGATGCCTTGTGATTGTTTTCTTCAGACAAAACTTCACCCCAGTGTCTCAGGGCCAGCAGCACAAAATCACCCATCTCCTCTAGGACTTTGGTTTTCTATCTGAAAGGTGGTAATTAGTATATAGTAAGAGAAAGAAAGGTCTGGAGATTTCAAAGCAAAGGTAAAAAGAAATTTCTCCCCTAGCTCAGCCCTCTTGGCTCAGTTTCCCTCAGTGGTTATATCCCCAGAGCCTCCCTGGAATTTTACATCAGTGCTTGGTTCAATCCTAAAAGAAGTTGCGTCAGGCAGGGCAACTTTTGCCTGCTTTGTTTGTATTCTCTGAGGCGAATGAAGTATTAATAAACAGCTCCCTGGGGAAACCTTAGGAGACTCATACTAGAAAACAAATTGATATGTAGAACTCCTGGAATGGTGCAGACATGATGCTTTATTCACTGGTGGATATCTGTTTTCCTTCCCGGCATTTCAAAAGAGAACCAAAGAAAATGTGGGGTTAGCATAATTTCTCACTTTCCTCATGTCCTGTATTTTCTGCTTACAAACAGCCAGTAAAGCCACAGGTAGACACTTAGGAGTAGATGGTCCTCTTTTCAGAAAACACAGTACAGTCAAAAGAATCAGTCACTGTCTGAAATGGCAAAGGGGAAGAAGGTTGTTACACAGATCTCTTCCCCTGCTCTTAGTCACTGCTATGGGAGAACAGGCTGGACCACTGAAACAGTAAGGTTCCTGAGCTGAGGCCCTCTTTCCTGCCCTCAGGTCTCCCAATCACTGAAGGTGACTTTGTGTCTTTGGGTTTGAAGCTGGTCACAAAGCCTTATTAACTATCTATTTCTGTCACTCATTTGCCTATCTTCAAGTTGTGATTTTCCTTTGTGCTGACATTGCCCCAAAAGTTAGCGGCCCTTCCTTGATGATGCCATAGAAGCTGAAGCTGAAAGCAACCTGCCTGAGCGCTACTCATCCTCTGAGAGCGTGCTGTGCACATGGGGAGGATGTTTCCATAATATATATCAACCTGGGTTTACAGTCTTTGCTTATTTTGCCTTATGTTCCAACCAAGACTTTCTTTATAGTGCCTCTCACCTATTGAACTGCTATTTTTTGTTGTTTAAGTGTGTGTGTGTTTAGGGATGTGTGTGTGTTTAGGGGTGTGTGTGTGTGTGTGTGTGTGTGTGTGTAGGTGTGTGTGTAGGCCAAGGTTAAGTGTCTTCCTTCATTGCATCCCATATTATTTTTCAGACAGGCTTTCTTACTGATCCCAGAGCTTACTGATTGCTTAAATTTGGTGGCCATCAAGCTGCAAGCACTTTCCTTCTCTGCCTCTCCGTACTGGAATTGTGGTCTACATGGCTGTGTCTAGCTTTTTATAAGGGCACTGGAGATCTGAACTCAGGTCCTTATGTCTGTGTGTCAAACGCTTTGTTGACTGGCTCATCTTCCAAGTCCTGTCTACCACCTTGTAGTCAGGAAGGAAGGGTAGCCTTTCATGAGTGCCTCAACTTCAGAATAGACACAGGCAGACCTCAGCACAGTAGTCTTTGACCCCTTCACTTTTCATGGGTTCAAAGTGTGGAACAGACAATCATGGAACTAAGAAATTGACCCATACCTTGGCATAAAACTCCATCCTTGTGTTTTTCTCTTAAACATGTGTGGTATCTGGATACCTTTTCTTAAACGGCCCCCTCTGAGCAGAAACTTGTGTGAAGGAGAAACGAGTTCAAAATCTGCCGCATTTTATTGATTTACATCTGGTCTTGTTTCAAAATTGTCAATAAGGCACACATGGTTAGCTCTGTCTCAGATTGCTGTGAAGCTGACTCCAAGTCTTCTTCAGTACCCTTTTGTTGATGATCTTGGCATATCCAGAGATTGAAGATGATCTAAATCTAGACTTGTAAGCAAGAGTCTCCAGGTAGCAGCTTGTGTGGGAAGAGTTACTCTTGGAGGAGCAGACATATTGCCACAGTTAAAACCTTACCAGGGGAGCTGGCTGTGTGTTAAATAAATTTGGTGCTCATGATACACTAAACTGTGGAACAAGGAATGTGAAACACAGCAGAGGGCCGCTCTCACCTTCTTCCTCCTTGCTTCAAAAAAAGACATAGACTTAGGAAGGATTCTCTGACCTCTCCCTTGAAGCAGGCAGACCCTCAGAGTGCTGTCCATAGTGGGACAAAGGAAAAGTCTTGCTTGGTTACCTCTGCTTATTAACTTGAGTTCGCCATGGAGAGGTGTGATCAAACAAAGACAGGTGAGAACTGGTAGCCACATAGAAATATTAAACTTTATTATTTAAAAAATTACAGGTATGGTGATAGTAGAGCTAATAAAGTTTGCCTGAAATGTCAGAGGACAGAGCCACCCACAGATTTATCCGTGAAGGTCAGCGAGTGGTGACCCACTCCCAGCACTAGGAATGCAGAGATTCTCTGGGCAAACAGAGCTAGGCGGTAGTGGCACACACCTTTAATCCTAGCACTAGGAAAGTTGAGCCAGGAAGGGGGATAGCAGGGTGGAGAAGGAGGAGGCAGGGGTTCATTTTCACTCGGGACCTGCCCTTCCAGCTGAGGGCTGAGAGGCATTCATTCAGTCTGAAGATTCCTGAGGAGTAGCTGAGAAGTGGCCATGGCTTATTCCTCTGTCTCTCTGATCTTTTAGTTTTCCCTAATATCTGGCTCTGGGTTTTTATTACTATACCAAGTAGAATTCATGCAATATACAGGTTGGCCTCTTTCTCTGAGTCTTCATTTCATGTCTTCCATGTTACTTGAAACTTGAATCAATCGCTTCTCGCTCTTTCTTCTCTCTTTTTCTTCCTTCTCTCCCTCTACTTCCCCTTTCCTTTCCCTCAAATGGTCTTTCTACATAGCCCAAGATGGCTTGAAACTGCTGGTAATCCTCTGCCTCGGCTCCCAAGCACTGGAATTATAGGTGAACACTACCACACCCGACCCTGCACTTCTCTTATTAATCTGCCTTTTGATGTATGGGTCACAGTTATGAACCTAGAAATGGATGATAATGGGAATAATTTCTCACTGTTACATAATAATCCTGGGCCCCCCTGCAATGTTATTCATCAAGGAGCATGGTGGATCTAAGGTGAGCACAAAGAACGATAAAAGCCAGAACATCATCAGTATATATATGTGGCCAGTTGGAGCTGACTTGTCTCAAGCTGTTAGTAGATCTCAGAATTGGTACCCAGGAGCTGCATCTGTTCATTTGTGGGCTGTGATGCATGGTGTTTTGAGAATGCCCCTCATCCCTAAATATAGTGAAGTGTTCTAGTCTTGATGAGCAGTTGCAGGTACCCCAGAAGATGCTGTCTGTATCCCAGGAATGCAAAGGCTATGCAGATGTCAGGGCAGGTTAAGGATGCTGAAGCTGCCTATTCAGTCTCCCTTTTCTCCAAATTCTGAGTTTAGTTCCTTTCCATCATTTCTCTTTTCTTTGTCACGCACACAAAAAATTGCGTTGGGGTGCAATGGGGACTTTTGGGACTTTACTGATATGTCCTCTATTTCTCTTTCATCCCTGTGGTTAAAATGTGGGATGTTTTTTCTATTAAGACTATGGAGAGGGGAAGCAATAAGGGGAAATGCCACTAGAAAAACAAAACAAAAAACCAAAACCCCTAAAGGTTTGGTTCCCTGCCCTACCAGCACCTCTAAAAAGAATGTTCCCACAGAGCTCTGTTAACATAAATTGGCAGACAGCTGACGTGTGTTCTCAGCAGTCTCTTTCACTGGGCAGCCTTGGTGATCATTATATTTCTCTCTCCAGGACACTTGACTCATTTACCACCTCATTTCTGGTGACGAAAGTGTTAGCATTAGTGCAAGATGACGTGCTGGGGGTAGGGTGGGAGGTGGTGAGAGGCCAGTTCCTGGTTTGTAGTGTTTATTTGAAAGGGGCAAAGCTGAACAGGCATATGAGACCCATGCAAGGCTCCCAGGAAAGAGGTGGTGGACAGATGGCAAAACAGAGTCAGAATCCCATTGTCCATAGGGGTCCCCTCTAGCCAGAGGGTCTGTGCTCAGGGTACTATGAACACATCACTTTGTGTTATCTTCATCCTTGTCTACCCAGTGGTAACTATGGACTGTTTTCTCTTCTTGTGTCTCTTCAGAAGTAGTTCAGTTTTGAGAAAAACCAAGGAATGTTCCATCTTTTTAGGCTTCAACTGGCTTCTTGGTTCTTTCTGCTTTTGCTCATCTCAGGACTGAATGTAGGCTGAGGGACAGAGTTAGAAGGAGATTTGGTATTTCTAGGATATAGCTCCTTTCGTCATAATTCATTTCTTCTTTCAGTGTTCTTCAGTTTTCTTTGGCCTGCTTTTACCCATGTGGAGCTGACACTGGTTGAATAGACGGATTCCTCCAGAGAGAAGGTGTATCTTCACATTCTTCTCAGAAAGTGTGGGCTCCTGTGACTAATGAGAATATGGGGAAGTTCCCACATCTTTCTTTGTTGGTGGTGTAAGAAGCATATTTTCCTTTATTCTTTGTAGATTGGAATGGTCTCGTGCAGTAAGGTCTGCTTGTTAAGAAAAACAGACTTTGTGTGTGTGTAAAAATGCAAAGGCCAAAGTAAGATGTCAGGAGTCTTGCTCAGCCGCTCTCTACCTTATGTTTTGAGATAGTTCTCACTGGCCCTGGGACTGACCTTTTTGTCTGGCCAGGGTTCCACCTGTCTTCATGTCCTCAGCATTGGGATTATATGCTTGTATTACCATGCTCAGCTGTTAAAGTTTTTGGATTAGACTCAGGTTCTCATGTTTGTGTGGCATCTCCCTAGCTCCTGAAATGTCTTAACGTGTATAATTCACACATATATGGCTGACATCCAGAGACTCAGTATTTCTCAATAAAATATTTTATATACCATTTTCAATTAAAAAACAAAAACTTTCAGAGAAGGGATGAGATAAAGGAAAAGAGCTGGACAGGGTACCTGAAGTCTACCAGGTAAAGGCTGATGGATGGCACTTGTTAATGTAGACTTCTGATACCCGCTCCAGGATGACAAGAGTCCAAAGTTGTCTCTAGTGTCTCGATTATGTTCTCCCTAAAATAAAAGGGTTCCCAGATGCCTTTTAGTTTCTGAGGCAAACAGAGGGATGGTAGGGAGCTTTTTTTTTTTAAATTGCCTTCAGTTTAATGGTCTCCTGTGTATGTATATGTGTATGCTCATGCATGTGCGGGTATACCTACGCATTCTGCCATGCATGTGGAGGCCAGAGAACCTTGGCTGTCATTCTTTAGGTGCTGTCCATCTGTTTTGGCTTCAATAGCTCCTTGGGTAGGAATTTTCCAGGTAGGCCCAGCAGCTTGGCTATTGAGCCCAGGGATCCGCCCATCTGTCTTCCCAAAAGAAGAATTACAAGCATGCAGCATCATGTCTGTATTTTATAAAGAAACTGAGTTCTGGGGGATCTAACTCTGATCTTCACGCTCACAAGGCAAGTACATTACTGATAGCCATTTTCCCAGCCCTTGTTCCTCAATCTTATGTATCCTGGGTGACAGATCCTAGTCTCTCTTAGGCGCTTGGACCTAGAGATGGAGGAGGCAGGCGTGTTATGTTTAGAGAACGATATTTATACATGTGGAACAAAGAACATATTTTGCTAACTATTTTCACCAAGTGAACAGGTGGCCTTGCTGTGGGGGCACTTCCTCAAGTCTCTAATCATTGATCACACATGAAAATGTCTGAGTGGCTGACAGAACCAGAGCCAGCAGCATTTACAAAGCTGGGACAGCCTGAGCAAACAGATCTGCCAAGTGAAAAATGATTGCTGTGCACAGAGCTCTGGGGAAAGTGAGGAGATGGGGGCCCAGAAGTGCTCTGAGGCAGAATGCAAGGGCTCAGAAACCACTCAGAGTACCTAGCTGGTTCTCTCTCTCTCTCTCTCTCTCTCTCTCTCTCAGGCTAAAGGGGAGCCTATGAAAGATTTTAGTTTGAATTGATTGGACTAGGGAAGTATTTAAGAAAGACAATATGAAGTCATAGTGAGTAATGAACAGCAGAGAATGATGGACAGTTGGTCTATTTGGGATGCAACTGAGCAGAAACTCAGGGGATCTGAAATGGGCATGCTGGGGGTTGGACCAGACAGATATATTAAGATCACAGAATGGATGGCACTGATTGCTGTCTTGCCTTCTGATTAGCTGTTCTATTGTTTCTGTTAACAAAAAGGCCTTATATGTTATTTGAAGGAGAGAGGGGACCACCTGAAGGTTTAAATTTCTGCAGCTCGCATGAAGGATCCCTAATGAGACATGAGCTAAAGGATGGTAGATGCTCATGGAGAACTCTTGAGCGTGGCTTGCTCAGGTGGAGGTGCCCTCCTGACCTGTCCTCTTCTTTTGTTCCTGGAAATTGGAAGCATCTCATATCTCTGTGATGTACTTTAAACAGTGGAAGCCTTTGGAAGACATGCCAGAGAAGAAGGGTAGGAATACAGAGGCTAAGGATATGGTGAGCCCAGCAGCCGACCTTGGACATCTACCTCTGAACTTAACACCAGGTGAGACACAGTATTTTCTTCCCTTGAATATACTGTGGTTCCCATCTGTTTCTGTCTAGCAGCCAAACTCATTCTTGATGGTGACAGATGTTGACGAATTGGATATAGTAAGCAAACAGAAGGATCTGAGCATGAGCTCAAATTTGCTGCTTGAATGATGAGTAGATAGGATGCTTACTGAACAATAAGGTCCAGAAGGAGAATTTAGAAACAGGGCTGATGTACTTTGCTTTGTATGTATTGAATCTGAGGGTTCCACACACAGCTAATCTATGAGACCATCGACAGAATGCAGGCCAGGACTAGAGCCACGCATCTGGTTCTATATCTGTTTAACTCAGGAGTGCATGAGCTGCCATGGGTTGGGGCTGGCTTGTGTCTCTGAAATCAATGAGTAGTGTTTAATGTTTGAAGAGAGAATTTGAGACAAGGCTTGATACAGAGCCTGGGAGTGCAGTGCTCAGGAACAGTTTACCTATGAGTAGGGCATAAAGGAGTATCCAGAGAACCAGGAGCTGAATCAAGAGAGGAAGGGGCCGTGGATATCCAGGGCAGTTTAGGATAGAGTGCTCACAAATGCTACAGAAAAGGGGACTTTGAAAACAGAGAAGTCACAAGAAGGAAACTGGCCAAAGGATTTGTTTATTCCACAAAACAGACCACTCTTAGAATGATCTGCACAGAGCAGGGAGCCACAGATGTGATTTGATGCCAGGATACTTGAGATTCTTCCAGACGATTGTATAACCTGTTACTTGTCTAATTATTTTTTAAAAAACCATTCTCTTCTCCAACAACAGATCTATCTCCTCAAATATGTCAAGTGATAGATTTTGTTTAAGATCAAAGTGAGCTCACAGGAGTTCATAGTCATCTTAAGTAATTTCTTTGTAATGAGTTTTCAAGGGTCCCCACTGTGCACTGAGGTAAAGCACAGCTGAGGTTGGATTCCGAGCTCTGCTAATTAAACACGTTGTTAGAGAGTCTCTACGAAGGATTCTGATGTCAGAAGGGGAAAAGCCTTTTATAGAAGGCTTTAAAACTAAACAAAAGGCAAGGCAGAGGGCAAAAATGCTTTGCTATGCCCTGTGTGCTCATGGTAGGGTGCCTACAAAAGGCCTGGGTCTTCCTGAGTGGAATTCATGTGTTCATGAACACTTTGTTGGTTCCTGAATACTGAGCTGGGCTATCATGGGCTCAGTCTGTCTCTCATTTCTGAGTCTGAAATAGAGCAAGATTAGGGTTGTTTTCCTAAACTTTTAAATTTCTTGTTGAGGAGTATGTCTACTGGGGAATGTGTACAGATTGCATCAGGCAGGGCCCAGCTCTCCCCCTGGTCTGAGTCCCTCAAGGATGCCCAGATAACCTGTTTTGGCTCTGGGCAACTTCCTGCTGCGGATGATGAAAATAATTGTTTTCTCATTTAAAGGGCAGTAGAATGGGAAGCTGTAAGTGCATTGCTTTTAGCTCTTGAGCAGAACCCCCAACTCCCTTGTTCCCTCCCCCCCAGGAATATATCATGGTCTTCATCTGGAACATTTTAATTGGGAAGAGCTCTTACTTAGTGTCTTCAAGACAGACCCCAGGCACCACTTGGGTAAGAAGAGCCTTGTCACTTAGGAGCTGTGGTTGTTCTGTGGCCCATTAGCCAGCTCCAGGAGAACCAACAGCAGAAGGAATGTTAATGGACAGTGAAGACTTACTGAGAACAGAGTCCTCAAGATGCCACACAGTGACAAGGCAGACAGATGACACCTGCTCTTGAGTTGCTTAAACTCTCAATTTGGATGAAGGCTGGAGCAGAGAAGAAGGCAGTCTAGTTTGTACTCATCACTTGGAGGCTAGATGTCTGTGAGCATATGCATATGTTATATATGAACATATAACATTTCACATGTATGCGGATATCGCAAATGTTCAGAATATCAACTCAGCTATACAGAAAAGCTGGAGTCTTTCAGCTATAATTCTATATATGGACATAGAATGTGTCTGTATAAGCATGTGTATAAACATGTATCTGTACACACACACACACACACACACACACACACACACACACACACACAGAGTTTTTGAGAAAGTTTGACTTCAAAATTGAGACCCTCCTGCCTCAGCACCTGAAGTACTGGGATTATGTCCACATTTGGCTCAGTTCATGCATTTGTTTGTTCTGTTTTAATTTTGTTTCCTAGGACTTGGGAGGTAGAGGCAAGAGGATGAAGAGTTCAAGGTCAACTCTGTCTACATAGTGAGCTTGAGGCCAAACTGATATACAGGAAATTCTGTCTCAAAGAATCCAAGTATAGGACTAAAGGAGGTCTCAGTGTGTCAAGAGCATTTACTATTCTTGAAGAGGGCCTGGGCTCAGTTCCCAGCACCCACGTGGTGACTCACTGCCATCACTAACTCCATTTCCAGGAGATCTGATGCTCTTTTTCGAACATTCATATACACGGTGCACATTCGTACATGTAGGGCAAAACACACACACGAAAATCTAAAAACAAAACTAAAACTCACCAGACAAGTGAAAACAAAAGGATGTCTCTAGCCTTCATTTATTGATCCTAAGCAAGCATCTCACAGCCTCCGCTCTTCCAAGCTTCTGCAATAGCAGCAGGGCATGGTGTAAGCTCTGTTCTCCAATCTGGGCCTTGGATGTCTCCTCTACCTGTAGAGACTTGTGGGGAGAAACATTGAAGAAGGAACAGGAGTCTCACTGACTGTTCATGAAAGACGTGTGCTGGAAAAAGAGCTTGTGCTATGATATTATCTGGTGAGAGATTAAGCTGTGAACTTCATGTTTAATATGTGACATTTTAATGAACTCTGAATAGATAGCTTCCTTGAAAGCCTGAAAAGGCATATACAAACATCGACCAGGCACGATGGTGCACACCTTTAGTTAGTACTTGAGAAGAAGAGGTAGGCAGATTTCTGTGAGTTTGAGGCCAGTTTAATATACATGGTGAGTTCTAACACAGCCACAATTACATAGGGAGATCCTGTCACAGACTAACCAACTAAAAAAACATTCCCAAACATTAACAGTGGTTTCTTTTTGGATGGGAAAAGACAGGTACCCCTTTCATAAGGAGCATATAGGTTTTCTAATTTAAAAAAAAAAAACAAAGAAAAGTTATTCTTTTATTAATTTTATTTTTGGAAGTAAGCACAACTGCAAGACTTTATTGTGTTCATATTAAAACAGAAGATGAAATTGAAAAATAGATGTCTTGTCCCTGTCTCTCCTTAGCCCCTTCCAGTTCTGGATGCTTCTAGCTCTCAGTTGCTCAGATTCTCTCTTGTTTGTCATTCATCTCATTCCACTCCATACTCATCCATTGGCTTAGTCTATCCACCAAAGCCTTTCTGCTCTGTGTCCTGAAGCTGCGCTTCCTGGCACACATTTCCTGGTGCTTCTCATGCTGCATTACCACAGGGATCTGGTACTTGGCACACTTCTTACAGGACTTAGGACCATCCATCATGTTTGAAATGGATAAGCATGTGGCAGGCTTTCTCACACCACCAGTCCCCAAATCATGATACAAATATGTATTATTAGTTAAGAACACTCAGCCTTAGTTTAGACTTGTTTCTGGTGAACTTTTTAAACTTATTTTAACCTGTTTCTATTCATTTATGTTTTACCTCAGGGCTTTTTTTTTAATCATTCTGTAGCTCTTCTGCTCCCATATCTGGCTGGAGGCTGCCTGCCTGCCCGCCTGGCCTTTGACAACTCTCTCTTTTTCTTTCTCCTTCTCTCCTACTTATTCTCTCTTCCTGCCATCTCCATCTATCCCTCGACAGCCTACCTATTGGCCAATCAGCTTTTGATTAGACCAATCAGGTGCCTGAGACAGACAAGGTAAAACAAATATAACACATCTTTACATAGTCAAACAATTATTCTATTCCACAACAGAAGCAAAGTTCTTCTTTTTAAACAGCATGCCCCAAATGATGTCGTGATCCAATATAAATGTTTTTAGATTTTGTCCATTCCTTTCTGTGATGGTCAGTATTGATTGTCTAGATCACTGGGCAAAGCTCTTGGAAAGTCTATAAGGAGTTTCTAGAGTGGATTAATTGAACTGGGAAGGCATACCTTAAGTGTAATTGACACCATTCCATGGCCTGAGGTCCCAGATGAATTAAAAAAGGAGAAAGTGAGCTGAGTGTCAGCATTCATTGCTCTCTACTTCCTGACTGCAGAAGCAACATGACCCGCCACTCCACGCTCCATCTGCTGTGATGTGCTGCTATGCTGGACTGTACCCTCAAACTGTGAGGTCAAACATACTCTTCCTTAACGCTTCTTTTGTCATGCATTTCCTTGCAGCAACTAGAAAAGTGGCTAGAACAGTCTCTGCTTAGGAAGGTAGACAGCGTAGAAGGCTTGTTATCGAGATCCATCGTACAAGTCAGCAGAATGAATTCAGATACAAATTCTCTACCCTTAAAGGAAGCCCATGCCTATTTCTTAACCCATGAGATGGATGTCTCTTTTTAGTTATTTGATTTTATTTGTGTAACATCTCTGTCTCATAGCACAGTGTTCATCACATGGTAAATAAATGCTCAATAAATATTGTTTGGTTGCATGTATTATGTAGTGATGCTCAGAGGCAGAACTTCAACTTTCTAGAAAAATCTACTTGTTTCTCTAAATGATTAGGACAAAGAAAATAATTTTCAAAAATATTAACACAGATCAAGTCCATACTTAAAGGATGGTGGACATAAGCAGATGTCAAATTCACACTCAGAAAACAAAGTGAAGTTTCGTAGACTTGTTGAGACTTCAGCAGGATTTTGAGAAATTGATCGAAACTCTACAGAAAGGAATGAAGATGTTCCCAGCACATAGGTTAGCTGGTGCCAAGATCTGATGGCTGAAGAAAGGCGAGCATTGAAGGTGGCCAGGTGGTTAAAGGGAGCAGATGTTGTGGGGGAGGCGCTCCTGGCAGGCCTGCTGTTAGAAAGAGCCAGCTTAAGGCAAGAAGCTCATCAGGCTTTGGATGTTTGTAAATCAGCTCCTTTGCAAGGTTTGGGCGAGGGAGTTCCTAAAGAAGCCCTCTGGTCCTTCATTCCAGGGCAAGGAAAGGGAATCTATGCCCAAGAAGGAAGCTGGACTCTCCAGAGTGACTGTCCTCATTTTGTTCTGTCATTCAGTGTTCCAGGCAGTCTTGGGAGAGTGGAATGTGGTAGGACAAGTTTGAATGAGGGACCTTCCAGCATTATAAAGCTGCAGCGCAGTCTAGAGCTCTATCTGCGAAGGGGGAAAGGGCGGGGGGACTGACATCCTCTGCAAGTAGTTGAGTAACTTCCTTCTTTAGCTTACATGTCTCCTGGTCTCAACTGGACCCCCGGTTGATCTCAGTTTCTCTGCTCCAGCCCCTTTACCTGTCAGCATAGGCAGCGTGTCTCTGTCAACTGCTGATCTGTTTCACCAGAGCTGGAAGCTGTGAGGCAGCTGACCCCAGTCTGAAAGCAGAGAGATGAACGCTAGTGCTCAGATCAGTTTTCATTTTTACTCTGCCTGGGAGCACACCCCGTGGTACGGTGCCTCCCACATTGTGTTTTTGTGGTGGTTCTACACTCAGTCAAGTGGACCACAAATATTAACCATCACAGGTCCCAAAGCTTCACCTTCGGTTCTATAGAGGTAATGGCCAAGTTTATCTATGCCTGACTTCTCCCTGAGTTCAGGCTCTTACTTCCGGTCCCTACAAGACATATCTGCTGGTATTAGACTGAAAAGACCTCATGTTAAAGGCTTGGTCCTCTGCTTTGGTTCTTTAAGGGATGGAGCCTATTACAGAGTTTTACGTTATTGGAGGTATGCTCTCTAACAGGATCATGGGCTGCTGGTCTCTTCCTTCCTCCCTCTTCCAGGCTATCAGGGGGTGAGCTGGGCGCTCTACCGAGTGCACTTGCTCATACTGGGCTTCCACAGATTTGAAAACTGTAGGGCTAACAAAACACAAGGACTGAAAACCCAAAAACTGTGAGCCCAAGCAAATCTTTCTTTTAAAAAGGTTAATTATCTAGGGTCTGTTGAGCAAGCCACAGGGAGCAAGGCAGTATGCAGCACCCCTCCATGTCCTCTGCATCAGCTCCTGCCTCCAGGTTCCTGATCTGCTTGAGGTCCTGTCTTGACTTCCTTTGATGATGAACAGCAATGTGGAAGAGTAACCAAAATAATCTCTTTCCTCCCAAGTTGTATTTGATCATAGTGTTTTGTCACATCAATAGTGACCCTAAGACACCCCACTTCTGCTTAGATGTCCATCCATGCAGAAATGTCTTCTGTACCCCAAAAAGCACACCAGTCCACTTTCCATTTTTTCACAATTATTTTTGCTATCATCTTATTTTGTTCTGGCCTGGCTTTCCCCTGCTATCCAACCTCCAACCTTTTCTGTCAAACTCTGCTACCCAGGAGGTTATTCACTGCCTAACTACCTTTTCTAGACATCTCAAAGGCCTCTTCCTATTCCTTTAACATGCCTCAAGTGGAGTCTACATGGAGATGCTTTGTAGACATAGGTATCTTCTACCATGTCTCTCTTTGTTGAGCCTGGTTCCAGCCCAGATGCTGGTACTGGATCATCATTTAGAATGTACTAGTGAATGAGCTAACACAGTCGTTATTCTTCTTAACATTTTTGTTCCCTTCCCAAAGACCTCTTTTCATAAGAACTTTGCCCCATAAGGTCAAACAATTAGTAGACTCCCCTCTACAGGAAGGGTGACAACTTCCTTATTTCAAGAGGGAGCGATACAGGGGAATACAATGGAAGCCTCTGGACTCAGTACGTCGTTCCTCTGTCAGCCCTTAGCAGTGTACTCATGATGAGTGGACTGTGTAGTCAGGCCCTGTTATGGTTTCTCTGGGCCAGGTGATAGGACCTTAGACACACTCCCCTCAGGCCCTGTGACCATGGCCATCACTTGCCAAAGAAGACTCTATCCAGCCTGCAGGTCTGTGACTCGGGGTATGGATTTAGTCAGGCTTTTGTTTGTGGTGGGGGCAGATATGAGAAAACCATCTGTTTCCAGGTCTTAGCTTGAGATTGCAATCGGCTTTACATGGAGATAAAGCAGATATTTCAACCTCATTTATCTGACGCTGATTCTTTTAACTGGTCCCAGTGTGAAGCTGGATGGGCAGAGGTTGAGAGAGAGCATTGGGCCAGGACAATTATTTATCTAAAAACCTAATACTAATCTATGAGTCTGTCATGGAGATATTGAGAATTATGAAAGCTCCAGCTATCTGAAGGAATCTTCAGCCACATACAGTTATGGAGAAAAGCTCTTGTTTTCTAGGGCAAAGGGGTGCCTGGGACTGAGCTGTAGGTATGTTAACACGTAAGTGAAGGAGCGAGCGGAGGGAGCACAGGCTAGTCTAAACTAATGGATTCTGAGAAGGGATGAGGCCAGAGTTTAGTAGCTCTCTATTGAGGAGGATATGGGAAACAAGTGACCTCCTGTACTGGGCAGTAAATGACTTTGTTAAAAATAATGTATGCTGGCAATTGGGCAGCATCTATTTAAATACTTATGAACTTGGCCTTTGACCCAGGATTTTTGTTTTTGGAAATTTATAGTATGGGCATATTAGTATGTGAAAAAATGATATTATGTATAGTGCATTCATTACCATGTCATTAAAAATACTCTAATTGTCTCACAGTTGGGGAACTTATTAGATAAATGGAGGTATCGTTTTAATTAATTTTTGCTATAAAAAAAGAGAATGTTTCTTCGATGCCAATAAAGAACAATTTTTTTCAGATATATGATAAGTGAAACAATGAAGTGGGAAATCAACATGGACAACACTGAGTATGTTGTGGTGACATTTGAGAGAGAGAGAGAGAGAGAGAGAGAGAGAGAGAGAGAGAGAGAGAAAGAGAGAGAGACTCTAAGCACATGCCTGTTATCTCTATACCTGAGAGACTGAGGCAAGATCACAGTGAATTTAGGGCTAGCCTAAGCAATACAGTGAATTTCAGCTCAGTGTGGGCTACAGAGTGACATCTTGGCTGAAACAAACAGAAACAAAAAAGACGGAGGGGCAAAATACCTAGTAAGGAAAAAAAAAGCGTTTTCTTGGAATGCTTTTGTCTAAAAATAGACAATAGAAGCTGATGTTGTGTGACCTCTGGGAAAGAGAACCAGGGGGTTGGAGGGACAAGATTAGGTAGCTCCCTGGAGACATACTATTTATAGCAACTTTTTAAAAAGTCCACGTTTAATTCAATTAAAAGGTATACACACAAATACACATACTACCTTTCATTTTTATGGAAAAATAGTTTCATTTATTAGGTGGAAACTTGGCATGAGTTCTCACGGCCAAGTTTGAGAATACAGTCCAGGAGGTGGACATTGCCAGGTGAGAGACACTGAAGGGACGGTGGATGTAGCATGGCG
This sequence comes from Sigmodon hispidus, assembly GCA_004025045.1. NCBI lineage: Eukaryota > Metazoa > Chordata > Mammalia > Rodentia > Cricetidae > Sigmodon > Sigmodon hispidus. Next base: position 37,624 of record PVIH01014211.1, on the reverse strand, counting down.
GTCAGTCTGCTGCTGGCTGTGTGACACCATTCAGATAGTAATTGTATGAGAAAGAATATCATCAGTATTGTATTATTATTAATATTTGAATAGCCTGCTAAACCCAGTGTTATTGTTCCCAGACCCACTCAAAGAAAGTTTGCAAAGAAATTTGTGAAAAACAACTTACGTATTTACTGTAGTTTCTTAAGAAGATTCCAGCCAGACAGATGGTAGTCCATGTCTTTAATCCCTTCACACAGGATCTCTGTGAGTTCAAGTCCAAAGTAGGTTCCAGGACCTCTAAAAATATATACAGAAAAACCCTATCAAATCTAAATAAATAAATAAATAAGATCCCATATACCTATGTATAGGAGATAGCTAGTCTTTTTTAAATGCCTTTGCTCTGGGGCTAAAGTGTAGTTCAGAGGTGATGTGTCTATTTGTCTAATGTGCCTGAGGCTTTGGATTTGAATCCTAGCACTGCAAAACAGAGCCAAAAGGTTTGCTGCCCTGCAACTTCTCCATTCTTCATTTTCAACATCTGATAACTCTCCCTGAAAAGCTCTCCTCCATCTATTCTTACCTCACAACAAAAACTTGTGTTCACCTGCAGTGCCTTCTTGGGGCTAATCATTATTTTCTGCAAGGCTATTTTCCATTGCAATTATAAATCACCTTGGTGCTCAGGCTTACAGTAGCCCCACTTCATAAGTGGATTAAGGCCTCTGAGGTGAGGCTATAGGGAAAAGCTGAGTGAGCCAAGGCAGAATTTTACAGGTGGCAATGAGGGTAGACAGACATAGGAAGGGATGGAAAAAGAGTATAAAATACCTTATAAATAAGTTTCAGCACCTGTTACACATGTAAGGCATGTATAACATTGCCTGGCACATAAGAAGCACCCAATAAATCATAGCCATTAGTGCTCATAATTAACCCTTTCTCATAACCTGATGGTAATAATGACAGCTGACATTATTGAGAGGCTACTATATATCAACTATAGGTCTGGTACTCACAGTGAATTAACCCTGTAACTTACCACCACAGCCATGTAGCATATCTGTTCATCTCCCTCATTTTACAGACAAAGGATGGACAAAGGGAGACCTAGTAATCGCTGGAGATACCAACATGGGCATAGGGAGAGTCAGGCTATGGAGCCAAGCTGCCTGGATTTATCAGGCTTTCATTTAGGTCTCTGAGCTAATGTGATTTCTACAGAGCTGGCCAATTAACTCTTTCTTTACTGGAGGCCTTTGAAGGGTTTTCTTCTGCTAGTTTCCTTAGTGGTCCCAAGTGAGGGATGGAAGAAAACAACAAGCACATCAGGCACTATGAAGCTCCTGGAAAGAAGATTGCTATTATTGTTGGCTGGGCTTTGGGAAAGCAGAGATTCTTGGCCAGAAACCAGAGGAAGGCCCCTTCCAATAAGAGGCTAGTTAATGCCTTGCATGGTCCCCTCCAGTTGCCTATCTATCAAGTAAAATCATATTAAACAGATAAATGGAATGCCCATGAATGCTCTGGAATATTTGTTTCATAGTCAGTAGTACATCAGGCACCATTTTTTTTTTTTGACAAATCAATGCCAATATATGTCATATTGTCCTGGATCTGAATTCAGCTTAAGGAGTCAATAGAAATGACCACCCACCCTTTCCGCGTTGTCCTGGGATGGGTCCACACGTCATTGTTCTTGATTCCCGTTGTAACTCAAAGGGAAACCTAACACAGTGTCCGGAGCTCTTGATGTCCTGCAGATGAAAGAGGAGGATGTCCTCAAATTCCTAGCTGCAGGAACCCATTTAGGTGGCACCAACCTTGACTTTCAGATGGAGCAGTACATCTACAAAAGGAAAAGTGATGGTATCTACATCATAAATTTGAAAAGGACCTGGGAGAACCTGTTACTTGCAAACTGGTCTATTGTTGCCATTGAGAACCCTGCTGATGTCAGCATCATCTCCTCCAGGAACACTGGGCAGCGAGCTGTGCTAAAGTTTGCTGCTGCCACTGGAGCCACCCCAATTGCCAGCCAGTTCACTCCCAGAACCTTCACTAACCCCACCCAAGCAACCTTCAGAGAGCCACGGCTTCTAGTGATCACTGATCTCAGAGCTGACCACCAGCTCCTCATAGACGCTTCTTACGTCATCCTGCCCACCATTGCTCTGTGTAACACAGACTCTCCTCTGCGCAATGTAGACATTGCCATCTCCTGCAACAAAGGAGCTTACTCATTGGGTCTGATGTGGTGGCTGTTAGCCCGGGAAGTTCTCCGCATGCTTGGCACTATCTCCCGTGAACATCCATGGGAGGTTATGCCTGATCTGTACTTCTACAGAGACCCAGAGGAGATTGAGAAGGAGGAGCAGGCTGCTGCTGAGAAGGCCGTGACCAAGGAGGAGTTTCAGGGTGAATGGATTGCACCAGCTCCCGGGTTCACTGCTGTTCAGCCAGAGGTGGCCTACTGGTCTGAGGATGTGCAGGTGCCCTCTGTGCCCATCCAGCAGTTCCCTACTGAAGACTGGAGTGCTGGTTAGCAGCTCCCACAGCACAGGCCACTCCGTGGTTTGGAGCCACCACTGAGTGGTCCTGAGCTCTACAAACACCTGAGCAGAGGGAAAAAAGATGGAAGGAAAATAAAGTTCTTACAAAGTGGAAAAAGAAAAGAAAATGACTAGCCACAATGTAGGTTTGGGCTTGATATTAGAATGACTATGTGCAAAGCGAATCCTAAAATCCATGCTTTGGTGAGAAGAAGCATCTTCTCAGTTCCAAGAAGACTGTGAGGAGTAGATTTTAGAAGTCTAAACATGGAAAATTAATCTAACTTATGGAAAAATTCTCTAGCTGCTATAAATAGCAAACCTTTATAGTAAGGGCAGTGAAGATGGAGTGGGGGAGGGTTAGGTAAGTTCTCCTTCCTTTTTCTAAGTTCACACATCTTGGTAGATGGTGAGAAGCAAGAAATACATCTCCCAGAAGCTCAGAGAAGCTCACCCCAAGAGGGCTGGACTCTCATTCTACATGCAGAACTGGAGAGAGGAACACCTGGTGATGGATGGCATCCCAAGCTGAGGATGGCCCACTGCAAAAGGATGAGGCCAACAGTCAAGAGAGTTTTGTGCCACAATGTCATATTATTGCCACGTGGAGTTTTCTTTAGCTTGAATATGTCTGCAAAGTTTAGGCGTTGGAGATTTAATCCTTACATTCATATACCCATGATTCTTAGAGATGGGGTCCTTGAGAGGAAATTTGGATTAGATGAGAACATGAACATGGGGCCCTCATGATGATATTTGTTGTAGTAGGATTCAGATAGAGAAAACCTCTAAATGGGTTACATTGTGTGTAAAAAAAAGTATATAAGCTGAGAAAAAACAAAAAAAGATAAAAAAGTCCTTTAAAAAAGAGAAATAGAGTAATAAAAGTAAAATAAGTCACATAAAGATTAAAAAATTTAGACGAACAATCTAAATTATGGTTATTTTTGTGTTTTCTTTTATTTTTTTTTAACTGTTAATGAGCTAACTACAAAAAAACATTTGATTGTAAAGACTGCTAAGTTAAACCAACACATATATTTTAAAAATATCTTGACTTTAAAATTTGTGTCTAAAGATATGTTGCTTTAAAAAAGAGGCTCTGCTTTTGTTTCTACAAAACATAAGAGCCTATTGATTGCTTCTAGGCTAGTATAGTTTGATCAAAAAAGACCCCCTTAAAAAATCTCTAATAAAAAGAGTTGGCCAAGGCTGCCAACTAAAATAATCCAGCCTCAAAAAAATCCTCATAAGATTGCCAGCACCCCTCAATCAACAGTAACAACAAAAATAATAAAAAGCTATGCCCAAATTCCCAAAATAATGTTTATAAATATTTGTTTTCATTATAAATGATTAATAGTCATAATCAATCTCTTTCTAAGGAAAAAAGGGAGATATGATATAGGAATGATTAAAAAAGATAAATTATTGAATTTATTTTAACCCAAAAATCAGCTGTTAATCTCACAATATTTTACATAGGTATAGATTTTGGCTTATTGATACAAATTTAAAGTCAATTTTTTATACTGAGCATATATTTCTACTCTTGTTTAAGATATTATGTTTATGAAATTCCTTTAAAATTATAATCTATAATTAAGAAATGCATGCATGTTAATAGTCATCTGTGATAACCAAATTTATAGTCATGTTAGTTAGGTTTTTTACATATACAAAGATATATTTCAATTAGATAAGTAATCTTCACATGCCTCAGAGATCTACAAAATATGAAATTTAAATATTTTCAGAGCTTAGACTTTTCTGGACAGTGAGACAGATCTGCTCCTAGCAGCACCAATCTACTTCAAGAGAATGATGGGCATCTAAAACATTCCATATAGAATTTACTTTCTTTGTGGCAAAGGTTATTCATTGTACAAAAACTGTTCTCACCTATGCCTGACAGTATGCTGTATAAACTAGACATGCAAGACCCATAAAAAAGTGACTGTTAAACTTTGGCAAAACAAGCCAAGATAGTCCTTCAGGTTTCTGCTTTGCAAAAGCAATGACCATGGGGGTACTTCCATGCCAGGAAACAAATGCTGATTCATTCTGCTCTTGGCACTTCAACCATTTTAGCGGTGAGGCCCAAGGCTGACATCTAGGCTCATATGACCCAGGGCCTTCTTTCTATTGCTTTGAAGAAAGATAGTCTCCCTTCACTGGGGAAAATGGTGGAAGGGCCTCACATTCTACAAAGCTTGCAGAAAGACCCTGGGTTTACTTCAGAGTCACTGTTTTGAGCTGTGTGAAACATTCTTCCACCCACAAGCTCTCAGCAAAGTATATGTGCCCAACTGCAGCGCTTGTCTATGAAGTGTAGGCTTTGGTGATGCTGGTGGAGAGAGTGTTATGGGATGGACTGCATCCTCTGAAGTCAGGTATTGAAGCTCTGATCCCAGTGCCTCAGAATGCAACTGTCTTTGAAGGTAAGACAGAGGAAAAGGAGGTACAATGGGGTCACTGGCATGGGCTCTAGCTGTTTTGATCGGTGTCCTTGAAAGAAGAGGAGATTAGGGTACAGTCACACACACACACACACACACACACAGAGAGAGAGAGACAGAGAGAGACAGAGAGAGACAGAGAGAGACAGAGAGAGACAGAGAGAGACAGAGAGAGAGAGAAGCCCCATCTGAAGACACAGGAAGGGACAGCTATCCACAAGCCAAACAGAAAGGCCTCAGGAGAAAGCAATCCTGTCAAAATCTTCATCTTAAACTTGAAACCTCTGGAACTGTGAGAGAATAAATTTCTGCTGGTTGGACCACCCAGCCTGTGGCATTTTGTTATAGATGTCCCACACAAATTAATATAGCAAAAAAAGTTATTTCGATAATTAAACTTTTGGATGAAGCCAACAATCACAGAGATTTAGAAATTAATTATTGGTGCAATGTGGATTATTAGTATGGAGTAGTATTAGTATATTAAAAAGAAATGAAGCTACATGATGATATGGTGAAGAAGCCGGGATTATTAAATAATACTGCATGTGTGGCAACGAGCCAACTGAAACTATGCACCACTGGATTGCCTTATTAGAAAACTTGGAATTTATCCTCCATGACCTCCACAAACCCAGATGTACAGTGCCAACGTAATATGAGCCAGACCTTCTGTATTAGTCATTTATTTCCTCGTTGCTGTGGCAACAGATGTGACAAAAGCAATTTAAAGAAAGATGCATTTATTTTGGTTCACAGCTTGAGGGCCCAGTCCATTCCATTGGAGAATTCATGGAAGCAGGAGCTTGAGGCAGCTGAGAAAGTTGTGTCCACCATCAGGAAGCAAAGAGACATGAATGGTGGTGGGCTGGTGCTCTGTCTCTCCTCCTGAAGAGAGCATCTGAAAGCACTTGTTGGGCTTCGAGACCAGCACGGGGGCTACAGCCAACCCTCCAGGTGCCTTCAATGCTGGGGAAAGCTGAAGAGAAGCAATCAGGAGAGTAAAAGGAAAATCTTTAGAGCCATAGCCAAGGATTCTGTGCCATGGAACAAATTTTGAGTCACATGGTCTTGTCACCTTAACAGTCTCAACAGTGAGGACAGAGGCTGGTATCTGGAAGAAACACAGCAACCTGAGAAAGACTGACCCAAGAGCGAAGATCACTTTACATTGTATCCACAGCCAGGAAGCAGAGAGGTGAGTGCTGGTTTGTTGGCTCGTTTTCACTCAGTGACCTCCGCCCATGGGATAATGTCACTAACATTTAGGGTAGGTCTTCCCACTTCAATTAATGGAAACCATAGACATCCTCACAACACACACAGAGCTTCGTTTGTTTCCTTGGTGATTCTAAATACCATCGAGTTAGCAATCATGACAAACCATCACACCTTCACCACATACCTCGTACTTCTTCAGAGTCTCATTCATGTTAGGCAAAACAAACATGACATTGATTTTAACTCAGTGCTCAGAGGAGGCTGCTGGTAAAGGATGTGTTGCTATTCATCCCATAGAGTAGAAGAAATGATGTCGGCACATCACAATAGCCTTCACCTCTGCTCTGGTGAGATAGCAAATATACAGAGAGAACAGGATCATTTCTTCTAGTAAGCAATATTCCAAAGTACTTTTATAAACAGTTCCCCCCCTTCTTTTTACATCTGTTCTTAAGATGCCATTGGCTCTGTTCTCTTAGCACTGTGACAGAGACTACTTGACTGAAAACACATTGTGATTGATGAGCTCCATAAATCACAGGGCCTAACAGTGTGAGTAAATCTTATATGTATAGCCAAGGAGTCCCAGGTCTGGTAGTGATAATCAGTTTAAATGTAAGATGATAGTAGGCTCTATGTAAACAATGTGATTTTCCTGGGGTTGGGAAGGTGGCTCTGTTGATACAGTGTTTGTATATAAGCAGGAGAACATGAGTTCAGATCCAGAACAGCCACAGAAAAAGCAATGGCGTGTTATACTTATGTAATGTCTGCACTGAATGGTGAGGACAGGGGGATCTAGCTAGCTAGCTGTCAGGGAGGTCCTGGTTCATCAAGAGACCCTGTCTCAAAAACTTAAGGCAGAGAGTGATTGAAGGGACCAGCTTCTGACCTCTACATACATTTATACATAGGTATGCATGCAAACCTCCAATATGTGTGTAATTGTGGGTAATTTTTTACAATCTGAGGCCAGTTGGATACATTATTAAAGTCACATATTATGTCCATATATCACCCCAAATAGTACTACTGTACTGGGCTGTGTGTCCTTGGTCCTGTGGTGATGATGGCCCCTTGTAGAGCTCAGAGAATGTTCCTGTCCCCTTTGGATTTTTTTTTTCACTTCATCTTCAAGGTGGGGCCATCTGGATGTAGCCACTATTGTAGCTGTACAGTGTGGCATTGGAGCAGTTACCAGCCAAGATGTCATTTTTACTTTGTCCCAGAGAAAATGTCATCTCAAGATTAATTAATGATTAATTAAAACTTCATTCAGCTGGACATGATGGTGTATGCCTTTAATGCCAGCACTTGGGAGGCAGAGGCAGGTGGATCTCTGTGACTTTGAGGCTAGCCTGGTCTACAGAGCTAGTTTCAAGACAACCAGAGCTGTTACATGAAGAAACATTGTCTCAAAAAATAAAAACAAAAACAAAAAAAACCCAAAACCAAAAAATCATACAGACTCCCCCCAACAAACCACAAAACAAAACAAAAACCCAAACAAACAAACAAAACAACCAAAAAGCCAAACCCAAACCAAAACTTCATCTGTTTTATGATAATCCCCCTCCACCCCTCCCATTCTCTTTCCCTATACCTGGTAAAGTAACAATGGGCTAAGTGATGCTGTGATGGAGATTGACCCACTAATTAATTTCTCCTCATTGATCACTTTGGCTAGTTAGGTATATTTTTTAAATTCTTTAAAAGACTCTAAATACAGCATTTCATCTGTCCCCAGTATATGGGGATTCCGTTGGTGGTGTTTTCTGTTCTGTGTCTACAAAGAAAAAAAAGTGAGAGTGGATAGCCTGACAGGCTTATAAGGCAGTGTTTTCTCTTGGAATACATATTTCCTGTGGTTTTTCTTTCTTTTCTTTTCCTGTTAATAATGGACTCTCAATTCTGCTCTCAAGGGTCAAGCTTTATTCTGCTGCTATTTCTAATCCCCCTGTGTCTCTTTGTTGGGATTTCATCTGTCAGTTGACAGCATTAGAACAGCCCATGTGAATATAAACCCCCTCGTATTAGGTGTGTTTGAGGAGCCTTGCTCACTTCCAGAGCTTTTTTTTCCTCCCAAAGGGTTCAGGTCAAGTCAGCAAGTATTTATCCAGTGGTGCTGAGCCAGAGGCTGGAAGGGGTACACAAAGAGAGGTTGAGAGCGCTCTTGCCTTTCTTGGAAACAAACGAGACTCTGGAAATTGTCACTTGAAGCCAGGTGTTCAATAATTCAAGATTAGTCATGTGATATAGACTATGTGAGCAACAAGGCTTCAGAGAAAGGTAATTCCCAGGAATTGAGTTAGCCAGGGAAGACGTAGTGATATCAAGAATGGATTTGATAACCAAGAATAAAACCTATTCAGTGGAAGGTAAATATTTTGACCTAATCTTTTTCTCTCTAATTCTGAACTACTTGGAAAGGTTTCTATTTCTTAGGGACTAATCATGTGAAATATGCATGTCTTTTGGCTAAATGGGAACAGGACATCATCTAACCTGTGACACAGATTGACAGAGTGATACAGAAAATTTTCAGAACAGAAGGGACCATCCCAATGCTTTGTGTCTGATGGGCACATTTCCCCCAAAACACAAATGTTTTAACTGAACTATTATTACCCTGTTCTCCATTAGTTCTCTGATATGTGGGAAATAACCCCACACTGTTCTCACTTTATGGATAGAGTTATGTCCATATGAGGTGTCCTCTGCCTCGAAATAATAACTCTGCCCTCTTGTCCTCCTTTCTCTTCCTGTGTGCCAATGGCCTAATTTCCTTTGCAGTTCTTATTTGTTATAAGAATACTCATACACAGCCAGCCAACTTAGAGAAGAAATGGTTTGCTTTATCTTACAATATATCCATGTCTGCTGCTCATCTTTTCCTCCTTTACACAGCGCAGGACCAAAGCCCACGGAATGGTGTTGCCTATGTTTAGGCTGTATCTTCTAACATCCATCAACAAAATCAAGATCATTTCTCTATGGACATGCCCACAGGCCAACCCGATCTACACAATCCCTCATTAAGACTGTCTTCTCAGCTGATTCTATATTGTGTTAACTTGATAATTAAAACATCCCATTGCAGTGAGTGTGTGTGCCCATGCACACAGAAGCCAGTAGAGGACATCACATGTCCTACCCTATCAGTGTCTACCTTGTTCCTCTGAGATAGGATCTTCCACTGAACCTGCAGCTAGGTGAGTATCCAGAAGTCCCAGAAAAACTCCAGTATCTTCCTTCTATAGTGCTGGAGTTACAGAGACATGCTGCCTATCCAGCTGTGTGTGTGTGTGTGTGTGTGTGTGTGTGTGTGTGTGTGTGTGTGTGTGTGTAGACCTATAAGAGCTGGGGCTTTGTGGAGGAACTTAAGTCACTGAGGGCATGCCTTTGAGAGTGGTATTGGTATTCCAGCTCCTTCTTCCTCATCCGTTTTGCTTTTCAGTTGCCATGAGGTGAGTAGCCTTTTCATGATGTACTGTGCTGCCCCGGGCTCAAAAACAATGGGACCAATTAAGCATGGACTGAACTCTCCAAAACTGTGAGCCAAAATAAGGCGTTTCTTCTTGTAAGTTGATTGTATTGCATGTGTTGTAGTCATAGAAAGCTGGCTAGAACATGTTATATAATTTACTTAGTCATCTCTGTGTCAGTAGACATTTAGTTCTTCCACACATTCTTTTTTTGTTTAAAAATAGTAAAGTAGTGGAAAATCTCACTTGTCTGATATGTTCTCATGAGGAACTTTTTAAAGAAACAAAATTGCTAAGTTGGAAAACAAGGATGTATTCAAGGCTGTGGGTATGAATCCACAAACTTCCTGCAGAGACACCCTCCCAGTGTGTGCATCCCAAGGTCACATGACATGAGAGTGCACACTTGGATATGCTGTTTTCAAGGTGAAGTCTTCAATATTTCAATATATATCTATATTTTCTGATTTGTAGAAAGGGAATGCCATTTATGTGAATAATAATAAAGATGAATTTCTTTAAGTGTCCTTTGTTTATTTGTGTGTCTTGTGAATGTATAGATCATAATGTGACTAGCCAGGGCATTTTTTTTTTCATTTTGCTATTGACTTATAAGTACTCTTAGGATTCTTGTTAAAATATTTTGGGGTGTGTGTGTGTGTGTTTGTCTGGCTGGCTGGCTGGCTGTCACTTGGGGAGGAACCCATTGTCTCATAGCTAGTGCTCTACCATTGGATTATATCCCCAGAAGGTATTTGCTTTTTGATATAGTTTTAAAGAGAAAAGTAGAATGAATTTGTAGGAAACAGATGTTCCCTAGTGACAATCAACTTTATCCTTAACATTCAGAATGTTAGCCTCTAGGTTTAGAGGTAAGCTATATATCCTTTCTCTTTCTTTGAAGCTAAAACTTTATGACACAGTTCATGGATATACCCAGTGATGCTCTTGTCCTCTGTCTTCACTATTCAAGCTGAGTATTCAGAGGGGTCTTGTCTTGTAGCTTTATGGTGCATATTGACCATGTCCAAAGGCACTCCTAGCTGCCATATGAAGTAATGTGCCCAGAAGTGAACCTGTCTTCCATTTAAAATTTTCAAGCATGTGCCCCATGGCCTTGAATGAAGCTTGCTGAAAAGTGTGTTCATAGTCTTGTTGAACTATGACTTCAAACTGAGCATGCTCAGAAATATTTTCTTATATAAATCATGTGCTTCTCGTGGTCTCCCTGGGTAATATGCTCTTGCTTCCTTACTGCTTTGGAAATGTCTCTCAGCTTCTCTTTCCAGGCTAGTGCAGTAAGAGAGAGTGGTCATAGCTTTCCTATGCATAGACTTTGGCCCTGGCTTGATGTATATATTGGAACAGGGCAAAGTCTGGTTTCTGTAGGGGAAGTTCAGACTTCCCCTCAATAGACTTGGTAAGTGAGTTAGCTAAGGTGAGTGGGGAGTGGAATGTAAGCAGACTGACCTGGGAAAGTGCACAGAAATTTATTAACATGTGCATATGTGCATCAGAACAACACAAATCGCTAAACTAAAGGAAAGGTAATGTAGCTGCGGCTTACATACCCTCTTTATAGGGAAGAGATAAGTGAGGAGGGCCTGTCAGGGTTTTAGAGTGAGAGGAATTATTTTTAGAGGGCTGAGTAATCCTGGAGAACAGACAGTGGCCAGGGACAAAGTTCCTTCGGGCACCAGGTATGATGACGGCTTTCAGTGTCCTCTGTGATATGGGTTACTTTTCCCTTTTAATAAGTCTCCCAGTAGGAAGGTTGAATCCCTCTGTGCTCCTTTTTGATAGATGCAAACCTTAGGTATAAGGGAACTTCAGAGAAAGCCCCTCTGTGCATTTGGGATTTGAGTGAGAAGAGTGGTGTGGGAAGAATGACCTTGACACTGAGGCAGAGTCTCCTGTCTTCCCAGTTCTTTGATTCAAAGAGCTCAGAGTGCCACATCTGGGCCTTTCATGTCTTAGCCCCAGTAGTTTCAACAACAATCTGATGCATCTTAGTAGAAGCATATGTGATTCAGGGGACACTCTCATGGGATAGATGTGGAACTTATATCTCATAGACAAGTCAGGAATAATCATGAGTCACTGTTATGTATTATGAGGCAGGAAAAAACAAGTCAGTTGGGGAACCACAGATCCAATTCCATGGTTCTCAGAGATGGAAATCATGGGGTCAGAATGTAAGCAAACAAAAGTGGTGGCATCTGATCCAACCATGAATTGTGGGTAGTAATCGCCTATTCTGTCCTGTGGGACTATGCTCTTGTACACTGTAAATATTTATCACTGTAAATATTGGTTTGATAAGGCATTGATTAGCCAGAAGCTAGGCAGACAGAAAGGATAGGTGGGGTAACCAGACAAAGACAATTCTGGAAAGAAGAAGAGCAGAGTAGATGCTAGCCAGACGTAGTGGAAAGAAGATGAGAATGCTGCTCCGAGAAAAGGTACCAAGCCATGTAGCTATACATGGATAAGAATTATGGTTAGTTTAAAAGTAAGGGTCAGCAAGTAGCAAACCTGAGCTATAGACCAAACCATTTATGATTAATATAAGCTTTTGTGTGATTATTTAGGACTAAATGGCTATAGAACCAGCCAGGCAGGAGAGAGGAACTTCTGACAATTCTGAGACACAGTAACCATGTGACTCACTGTTTCACTAAAATTCAAAGTGAACTGGACACCTTGTCTTTGTTACATCTGGCCACTGGGGTAGTGGTGAATGAAAATGTGGCCTCATAGCTTTGGGCTCCTACACTATAGAGCAGGCAAAGCTGTGGGATTGGTTGCGGCGAGGGATCTGGAGGACATCTCCAGGGTGAAGGAGCCAGGGCAGTACCCAAGCTGGTAACTCTAAGAGCTGTATGTTTAGAGACAGTGTGTGGATTATTTAGATAATCCACACAGCAAAGATGCTTTGGTACATGTTGGTGATTATTGTGACTGTCTTCTAGGTGCAGTAACTGATTCATTTGCCTTCAGATCTGAGAACAACTATTTGGACCACACACTTATATCCAGAAAAGGATTTAAGAATTTATTTATCATCCACGAGTGAGTATTTGAATTCATCCTGTGTAGATGCTTTTTAGAATTCTCCCCATTCTTACTAACTTTCTATTTTTCCTTGCACACGGCATGGCCTATGAGCTTTATGCTTAAAAGTCTGGGCCTCAAGCTCCCTAACTTCACCGTCTGCATTTGATTGCTCGGTAATAAAGGGGGGAACAGGTGTGTTCAGCATCCTTATTCACAGCCTGGACTCCCTGGAGGGAACCTGCTTTTGTTTTATGGAACTCCACAGCTTCATCTTTCTCTAATGATTCATGAGTGGTGTAGGATTTGCATTACTCAATGCAGAAGGGCAGGGACCTGGCTTTGTTTCCTGTTCTCTGGATTTCAGCTCCAAGCCTAGCGAGTTGCTGCTGTTTGCTATTCCATAAATACTTGATAGACTGAGTAGCTCGTCATGGGAGATGGGCCTTCTTCTTGGGAGCTCTGCTTCGGTTAGCAACATAGGTTCCATATGAGGGATGTGTATAATGGGGATCTGAATTTTTACATGTATCTCATCTACTGTGAAATATCGATTAACAAATAGGTATTGAACATTCCTAGGTGCCAGGCCTGCTTGAGATCTGGGATACAATGATAGACAGTTTCTGCCTTCACAGAACTGGTAGTCAAATGTGAGGAGAGAGATCTATATAATTAAGTTACCATAGCATTCAGTCATGATAAAGGATTGAATAAATTAGAGAGAAGCAAGAAGCTATAGAGGGCAGAAACATAGGAGTAGCCTTGGCAGGATAAGCATGTAAAGCTCTTCAAACTGATACTTCTGAAATATATATTCAGCATGTAGTCCATTTAGACACAATGAATTCTCTACTAAGAAAGAACTTCACACCTTTTCCTCTTGTCTAAACAAGGAACTTAATGATAGACCCCAATATACAGCAACAGCTTAATCATATATTACTGGCATCTTTGAAGCTGACTGTTTGGGGGTAAACATACTAAAATGACTGAGATTTATATGATAATATTACCCACCTCTCTGAGCACCTCCTTGTGCAATAGCCCCATGTCTGAGACAGGATGGTGAGAGTCAAAATAAATGGGTGTGGCCATTTTGGGCATTTGCTCACCAGGGCTACCTTCAACTGTGGCAGAGTAGATATTGATGCCATGAGTGACCACTTAATTGATCTCAATTACATCGTCTATATGTTCCATTATGAATCTACCCCCCACAAGTCCCATGGCATAAGACCAAGAAACTTGTCATCAATGGGAAGGCTGTCTCCATCTTCTAGAATTGAGATCTCAGCAATATCAAGTGGAGTGATACTGGTACAAAGTATGTTGTGGATCCCTCTGGTGCCTTCACTACCATGGAGCAGGCCAGGGCCCACTTGAAGGGTGGAGTTTAAAGGGTTTCATTTCTGCTTTTCTGCTGATGTCCTGTTTGTAATAGTTATGAACTATGAAAAGTACAATGCACTAAAGATTGTCTCCAATGTCTTCTGCACCACCTACTGCTTAGCTCCATGACCAAGGTCATCCAAGACAACTTCAGCATCATCAAGGGACTTACGACCATAATACGTGCTAACAGTGCCACCCAGAAGATTGTTGATGCCTCTCTGGGAAATTGTGGTGTAGTGATTGTGGGGCTGCCAGAACATCATTCCTGTATCCACTGGTGCTGCCAAGGCTGTGGGCACAGTTATTCCAGAGCTGAAGTCCATTGTCAGGACCTTGTGTTCCCACCCCAACTCATGGAATTGACTTGCTGCCTGGAGAACAGTGCTCTCACACTGGGACCTATAGCTTGCTAATTTGGTTATGCTGGCTGGCTAGAGGGCTCCAAGGATCTGCTTCTTCTGCCTCCCAAGCAGCCCAGGATTCCTCTCTTCTTCTCATGTTATTGCTGGAATAGATGTGCCCAAGCTTCTTACTTATCAGGGACCACATGGACCATGAGATGAAGCTGGCATCAGAGGGACCCCTGATGGGCATTCTGGGCTATACCAAGGATCAGATTGTCTCTGGTGACCTTAACAGAAACATACACTCTTCTACTTTTGATACAGAGACTGACATTGCTTCTACTTTTGATACAAAATGTCTACTTTGTTAAGCTCATTTCCTAGTATGACAATGAGTGTAGGTATGGTAACAGAATGGTGGATCTGATGGTCCATGTGGCCCCTGATAAATAAGAAGCTTGGGCACATCTATTCCAGCAATAACATGAGAGGAAGAGAGGGGTCCTGGGCTACTTGGGAGGCAGAAAGAAGCAGATCCTTGGAGCCCACTAGCCAGCCATCATAACCAAATTGGCAAGCTGTAGGTCCCAGCATGAGAGACCTTATCTTAAAAATTAGGGTGGATTTTTCCTGAGAAATGACCCCCCAGGTTGGGTTCTGATCTCTACTTTAGTAGCAGAGTGAGAATCCAAGGCAACGGCACCCACTGCATGATTGGTACTCTTTAGTGCCACTAAGAAATATCAGTTTCATTCAATAATATTCTTCATAAAATATTTTTATTTATTTATGAAGTTAAGTACTGGGGTTGGAGCTCAGGGCCTTATGTATGCTAGGCAAGTATTCCATCACTGTGCTGTATTTCCTGTTCGATTCAACTCTTGAGTAGATATCTTTTTAATATTTTAAATGACGAAATAACAACTGTGAATAAACATTGTGGCTTCATATTAAAATATGATAGCTGTAAGTAATTATGTGGTTGTTTAAGTTACTAGCTAAACTAGCAGTATTGTCATAAAACAATATATTTTCCCTTAAAAGGAGAAACATCTTATTTTCTAAGGTTACTGTAGCAAATTATCACAGCCTGTGTCACTAAACAGAAGTATATTTTCTCTGTTCTCTGGAAATCAAAAGTCTAAATTCAAGGGTTAGCAGAAGTGTATTCTTTTTTCAGATTCTGGGAGGGAAATATGTTCCTTATTTCTCTTATCTTCTACTGGTGATGAACAAGCTTTAGTGGTCTTTGACTGGTGATCTCATATTACTCTAGTCTTTGTCCCTGGTCCTTAAGAACATTAAGTATTTTCCCCTTTCTATAAATTGAAACATTTACAGGTTCTCAGTGAATATGTTTCTAGGGTGGAGATATGGTGGTGGTATGCTGTCATGTGATTGACAGATAAACTCTGATTATTCAGACTTGGATATTTGCCAAACAGTTTCTTGGAAATGAACACAGAGAGAGTATCAGTTCAAGGAAAACAACTGACACTTTGGTTACTCCTTGAACAATTCTAGTTTTAAAATTCAACAAATTCTGGGAAAGTTGTGTTCACCACCATCACTTGACAGTTTTTCAATGACTGAAGACTCTCCTGGTAGAATTGTGGGTGAGACAGATGCATAGTTTTTGTTTTTTTTTTTAAAAAAAATATATATATGTGTGTGTGTGTATGTATTCTGTAATCGATGAGTCAACATTTATAAGTTCTGCATAACTCAGTGGATCAATGGTTTAGTGCCGATTCTATATAATCATAAGTAGGTAAAAATCTATTCCAAGTACAAGATAAATCAATAAATTTAATGTAATAATGTATAAAATATTTACTGATAAGTTTTCAGGTTCCCTATTTTAGCTTAGATTTTAAGAAACTATCACTTTTGGGGTGCCGGAGGGCTGGTTCACCTGCTGCTCCTGTAGAACACTAGGGTCCAGTTCTCAGCACCCACATGACAGCTTTACAACTGTCTATGATTTCAATGCTCTCTTATGGCCTCTGCAGGCATTTTGCACAAATGAGGCATGCAGACTCATGTAGGCAAAACAGACTTAAAATAAAAATAAATAAATATTTTTTTAAATGGAGCTACTACTTTAATGGTATGAGAAAATTTTAGTACAAGCAGTGAATATCTTCAACAATCTTTTTTAAAACTCCCATCTCTTTTCTTTATCTATTGCAATGTCCATATGGCTGAGCATCTTTTCTCTGCCTCAACCAGAAAAGACAAAGACTGAAACAAAACAAAAAGACAAGAATGATATCACAAAAGGTTGGATGTAGAAACAGGTCTGAAAATTCAACCAAATAGTAAATAAATTTGCATACATCTAAAATGTTGCTGCTATTACCATGAAAACATTTGGAGAGATAGTTGTTTTTCATAAAAATGCATTTTAGTGATAACACAGAACATGCTTTATTTTTACTGAGCAAATAAATGTTGAGAAATTTCATTAGTTTAATTTATACTGTTAAGTTTAATTACTGGTAATTTATTAATAAGTATAATTATATTGGTAAAATTGATTTCCAGAAAAAGCCCTTTGGGCTTTAATAGTTTTGAGTAGCAAAAGATTTTGAAAACTAGTGAGTTTGAGAATTGTTATTCTGAGAATAACAGAGCAAAGAGAGGGTGAGGCCTGGGGACCCAATGGACTCTAGACAAAGTAGTGGCTTTCAAAATCATAAGTGACAGGCACAGGGATGGAGGGCTGAGAAGGTTGTGTTTTATTATAACTTCAATTAGTTCATTGTTACAATTAGCTTTATTTGTCAATCTGATATAGTCTAAGGTCACTGAGAAGGAACTCTTAATTGAAATATAGCCTAAATCAGATTAGCTTGTGGGCATGTGTTGAGAGATATTTGATTTCACTGAACCCCAAGTTTGCTTTTGCATTAATTAAATATAATTAACCTTGGTTTAGGAGGTTACATAAACAACTAGTTGACAGAAAGTAATCATAGAGCCTCAGAGGGCATCTGGGAGAGACAGAAAGACACAGGAAGTAGTAGGGTGGGGGGTTGGAGTGGTACAGGTTTTCCTGGTTTATCAAAGTGAAAGCATGGGTCTTCTGTGGATGCCAGCAAAGGGAGAAGCTTAGCTGGTTGCTACTCAGCCTCTCTGAGCTTGTAGGTTTTCACCCCACACTTTGAATCTCAAGTCTTATTCATACTTAGAACAATGGAGATTTAGTTATAGTTACCTTTAGCAGCAGCAACAGGGCCAGTCCCTGTGGGAACACAATTCTTGTCAGGCTTTGGCCCGAGTGACCAGGCCACTGCTTGAAAACAAGCTGGTAACTGAAGAGTTGCAATTGCTGGCTGACATAGGAACAGGTTAAGGCACAGCCACTATGCCAAAGTAAAAACAACACATGTTTGTGGGGATTGTTACAGTAATTTACTGATGTAGGAAGACCCAGCCCACTGTGGGCAGCATCATTCCCTCCCTGAGCATGTGGTCTTTTATTTATTTAGCCAGATAAACCTTTTCCTTCTATAAGTTGATTTTGGTCAGAGTGTTTAATCATAGCAACAGAAAAGAAACCAGAACATGCCATGAGGCAGGACCAATGATGACTGATGGAAATAATGGGAACTCAAAGTTCTACAGAAGTTAGAGCCAGTGTGTGTGTGTCTGACACACAGGAATTCTGCTGAGGGGGTAGAAAAGCTGTTCAGGTGATGCTGTCTAGACTGGTAAGATGCTCCATGTGTAGAAATTGAGGCTACAGGTAATCTGAGACTGCACTATGGATCAGACATGAAATAGTAAAGACCAGACCCAAGTCAATGAAGCTTCTGTGATGATGTCATGATTTAACACATGGGATATGATAAAGGGGAAGAAGGGGAGAAAGAAGACCCACTTAAAGTCCTAGAACATTTGAAGCTCTCTTTCTAGCCTTCAGAACAGAGGGGGAAATCCTGTAATGCCTCCTCCTACCAATTCAGTTTGAATTCTATGGACACATTTTGTTAAATTTACATGGATTGGCCAACTTCTTGGATATGACAAGACTCATTCCTCAGAATAATCATAAAATGTAATCTTTCATTACAAAGTAGCATTTATGATAGAATTCAGAGCAAATGTTCTCATGGGCTGGAAGACCCAGGTGTGCTAACTGAAGGAGGAAGAAATTTCTGGTGAAGAATGTAGATGTGGGGATGGTGAGATGACACTGATTAGAGGCATTTGTCACCAACCTGATGATCTAAGTTTGATCTCTGGATCTTCCATGGTAGAAGAGAACTGACTCCCATAAGGCATCCTCTAACCTCCATGTGTACTCTGTGGAACACATATGAAACCCTTCCCTGAAATAAATTACAAATGTAAAAATAATTCAGATGGACTGAAAGAAAGTGAGATTGCATGGGCTTGGGCTGGGGACATTACCATGCACAGGGGATGTGGCTGGTGTTACAAGGTATTTGTTATCCTGTGTTCTTTGATTTTTCCATCAAGCCTTCTGGCTGACACAGTTCTCTACCCTCTGAGATCCTGGCCCACCCTTCATATCCTTTCTTCACTCTTGTGTCCTTATTTCCTCTTGGTTCTTTTTAATTTTTGTTTTCTTAAGATATAATCTTGCATCACCCAGGCTGTCCTGAGATTCCATATACAGCTGAAGATGGCCTTGAACCCCTGATCTTCCTGCCTTTTTTTTCATGTCTGTTGTGGAATATTAGCTTAAGATGTGCTACTTTTATTTATGTTATGAAATATTTGTTTAATGATAACTATCACCCGGTGTAAAACGTGTCTCTAGGATTTCCCCAATAGAATTAAAATTCAACCAATATGTGAAAATTCATCATTGAAATTAAAATCAAAAACAAAAGTTGTTCTAATAAACTTAATGCAAAGATGTGGTGCATTCTTTTATGTTGCAGTTGTTTAACTCTGAGAAGCTGTGTTACTTTGTCTGCTTGGACCACCTGATGGTCTAATAAAGAGCTGAATGGCCAATAGTCAGGCAGAAGAAAGGATAGGCAGGGCTGGCAGGCAGAGAAAATAAATAGGAGGGGAAATCTAGGAAGAAAAGAAGATCGGGGAGAGAGAAGAGGAGGAGGGAAGAATGCCAGGGCCAGCCATCCAGTCACCCAACCAGCCACAGAGTAAGGAGGAAAGAAAGAGATACAGAATAAAGACAGATTAGAAAGCCTAGAGGCAAAATGTAAACATTTACTGTAGAGAAACAGAATAGTTTAAGATAGAGGAGCTGGCTAGAAACAAGTCAAGCTAAGGTAAGAATAAGTGTATTTATTTGGGAGCTGGATGGCAAGCCCCCAAAGAGACAAAACAAAAACAAACAAAGCTACAGATATCTGTCATAGCAGTGTTTTCCTCCTTTCCAAATTCTGTTCCTTTTCTTTCCCACTTACTCTTTCTAAGTGACCTTCACCACTTAATGGTTTTAGAAAATAAATTCCCTGGGAGCTGAGATTTGATCTTCTCCATTGTTGTGTTCTTCATGGTTGTTAGGAGTTTTTCCAGTGAAAGAATGAGTTTCTATTCATAGGCAGACTCCATGTTCAACCTTAATGAAACTTGGCTATCTATGTCCAGTTTAACACACTCTGCATTTGTAAACATGATTCAAGATAAAAGAGACTTCTAAGTGCAGTGAATGAGAAGCCCTGGTAAGCCCTAGTTAACATGTACACCTGTATACTCCATGCAGTCCAGCACTTGCTTATGTGGTTGTGTATACCAGCCAAAAAGATCTTACACAGATCCACAAAAGAAGGAGGATGTTTGTTCTGACATTATTCATGGTAAAAGTTGGAATCAATTTAGAAGTCCTTTGCTGGGAAACATCAAACATGATGTGATGGCAGGTATACAAACTCAATCCTAAGAAGTAGTTGTAGTAAATACCTCAATACTGAAAACACTGCTGTGAAATGTGGCAGAACACAGTGATCTCTCCTGCATGTAGTGTTCCTTCTGTAAACCAAAGACATGCCAAGAACTGCAGAGAATCTTCATGTCTTGATTTGGTTACACAAGTGAACACATTTATGTAAAATCAGAAAGCTTTGTAATTAAAAGGTTATTTTACCTTCCTGGGTGTATGCTTTAACCTCAGTTAAAGTTTCTACAGGAATGATACATATTATGAAATAGAAAGGATATATACCCAACACATTGAAATATAACACTAGAAATATACATGTAATAGAGTAAATGGAGATAGAAGCAAATGTATGAATGGACAAATAAATGTATTTACAAACTGAAAATGGAACTTATTAAAGATGATAATGTACCCAGAACTGAGAATTGTGAGGTCTCTTCTATATATTTCATCTATTTGACTATGAGTTTGATGAACTATGTCATGACATCAAATGACCCATGTCACGGTTTCTAAAATATTATTCTTTTCTTAAACTCAAATTCTGTATGTCCTTTCTTCTTGAGAAATATTTATGTATACTGTAAAGAAATGTCTCTGCTTAAGATGCCTTCTGATTGGTTCAATAAGGAGCTGAATGACCAATAGCTAGGCAGGAGAGCTAGGCAGGATTTTTAGGGAGAGGAAGGGGAGGAGGAATCTAGGTGCTCAGTTATGCCAGAGAGCTGCCAATGAGCCATAGAGAGAATGGGACATACAGAATAAAAAAAGAGGTAAAAAACCTCAAGGCCAAATGTAGATTAGTATAAATGGATTAATTTAAATTATAAGAGCTACTGGGACAAGCCTAAGCTAAGGCTGAGCTTCCATAACTAATAATAAGTCTCCGTGTGAGCTTTCGGTCAAGGAAAGTTCGATTATACTTTCTTTTCCTACGCACCTGTATGTAGATGCTTTTATTTTTTGTATTTTGCAGGCTAAACAAATGAAAAAAAAATCTTTCTTCAGAGATTGTCTTTTCCTGCTTTGAAGTCCTGTTGACTACACAAGTTTATGCATCTTACAACATCCTTTTAACTGCTGCAACATCTTAGACCAGCAGCTTCAGCATCACCCAGAAGCCTACAACATCTCAGATTCCATCCCGGACTTTCTGAACTTAAACTTTCCTTTTTTTTTTTAGCAAGATTCCAGATGATTCCTTTGCTCCTTTAAGACTAGAGAAACACTGCTCTGTAATTTGTTTCCTTTGTTATCCTGAGTTAGTCCATTGTCTGGAGATAAGTAGGGACCTTTTTGGAAGATTCTAAATGGGGTTAAAGACACACTCTATTCAGGTTTTGTATGCAGGGTCTGACAGATGAAGAACAAGGCAGCCAGGTTTCTAGTATCTTCTTGGGCAATGACCTTGAAGAGGCTACTCCTCATGATACATTTCAATAGCACTCTGCACTAAGAAAGTACTTCTCCATCAATTCATCAGCAGTTCTCTCTCACACTCTCTGCATCATCTTCCTAAGCAATAAATCGTGGGGTATTTTTCTTTGTAAAGTGTAAGTGCTTGATAGATTGTAAACTGATGGGTTGAAAAGGTAACACAGAGGAGCAGTGTTTCCATTTGCCTCTAGCCCTCCTCCCAACACTGCTTAGGAGAAAAATTGAGTGCTCACAGACATGGTCTGGTATGTAGAACATCCTTCTAAACAGAGACAAGGAGGGAACAGCTTTATGTTCCATTATTTAAACCATTAGTTTGATAAGTTAAGGTGGGTTTGACAAGGTGGCCTCTCAATCCAATGACATTAGCTGAAGCTCAACATTAACAAAATTCAGTAAAGACAAAAGCCTTCCAATCAATGTGTCCACATCACTGTTGAGCTACTGAGTGCCATAGGAATTAAGTATATGTATTTCTCAGCCATAACGTGCTGTCTTGGCATGAATTGCTTAGAAAATAAATAAAACAATGAATAAGGACTCTGGCTTTACTCCTGTGTAAAGCAGTTCTTAAAACAGCATCCTCTTTGCCCAACAAAGAGAGAAAGGTGGCTATAAAGTTTCTTATCCAGGGCTCAGAGAGTTGGCCCAGCTGGTAAAGGCACCTGCTGCTAAGCCTGATGTCCTGAGTTCAGTCCTTGGGATTTACAAGGCAGAAGGAGAAAACAGGTTCTTAAAAGATTCCTCTGACTTTCACAAAACCCCTGATGTGTAGGCATGCATGTGTGCAGACACAAACAAACATACATTTTTTTTCAAGTTTAAAGTTCCCTGCTCAGCAGTTTCTGTTTTTGGGGAGCCCTCTGAGCCCTTTTCTCTGAAGTAATCAGTACTTCAGTTCAAGCGCCTTCCTTTTTCCAAGTCAAGTTGCAGTTTCCATCTATTCCTACCTACAGTGCTAGGCCGGTAAAGAACCCAGGATGATCTGTCCACTCCCCAGACACAGATGAGTGGACTGACAGCCAACCTGGGCAGCCGGAACAGCTGGGTTTCTCTCCCTACCAGCTTGCAGGCCTTGGCTGAGGCTCTTAGCTTCCCCTAAGGTAAGTCAAGTGCAATATGCAGACCTGGGTTTCATAGCCAGGCCATCAATTTCTGGGATGGTAATATTCTTAAAATCAATGTGTGTTTGAATCTCAGAATAAGAAAATTCCTATCAAGATGGGAAAAAAAGAATCCTAATAGAAAAACTAAGCATTGACCATTAAAATTTTTAAAAAAGGATTATGATATAGGCATATGAACAAGGACTGATAACTAAAACTAAACATTGTGTGTGTGGATAAGAAAGAGGAGGGGAAGGATCAGACAGACAGTCTTGTGGTGAGCAGCATCTAAGGACCTGCTGACCCCGGCAGAATTTCCCGACTGCCTTGCCAGCACCCACAGGGCAAAGCAATCATTTTCAGAAAACCTTGTTGAGGTTAACACTGTCATCATCCTTTAACGATGCTGCTCTCCCAATCCAGTTAGGGCAGCTTTAAAAATATAGAAACGCTCCTTTTGCTGATACAGTTAAGGCGTTTTGGAGGCAGATGACATTAGTTCAGCCAGTAGAGGCTTTTATTCCCCTCACAACATCAAGAAGAGGATATTTTTGCAGGTGCAGTAAAGTACAATATGGTATGATCACCACCAGCACACAGCCAAGCAACTATACTGCCTTACCAGAAAAACAAACAAAATCCAAAAATGCAAACCCTAACCCTAACCCAAACCCTAACGCTAACCCTAACGCTAACCCAAACCCTAACCCTAACCCTAACCCAAACCCTAACGCTAACCCTAACCCTAACCCTAACCCTAACCCTAACCCTAACCCAAACCCTAACCCTAACCAAGTACCAAGTACCAATGCAAAACAGAGCTTCTTATGGTTTCAGACAAAGATGTTACGGCAGTGGAGAGTAAGTGGGAAATCACTGTTTTTGTTTTGTTTTTTCCTAACTAATAAGAGAAGAACTGGCTTTGGGGAAGGTAATAAGAAGGTTCTCTGTACATATGGAGTCAGCTGCCTCCTCTCTTCTTTCTCCTCCCTCCCCGTTTTTTCTCTTTCTCTGCCCAGGGCAACTACATTCCCCTGACATATGATCCAAAGGGCTTGAAGCTCAGCTAATGGATCCTGAGGAGGAAAGAATGAGGGATGGGAAAGGAGAGAGTTTTGCTTCCTGTCTGAGTCACTTGACATCCATTGAATTCACCCCCCTGTAACTATCTGGGGTCCTGATGCCAAGCTCTCTTTGGGAGTTTGCTATCCCCCACTGCTGATAGACCTAAATGATGAGAAAGCCTAGCACCATACAAATACTCCATTTTATATTAGCTAGGGCAAAATGAGGGGATTTTTAAAAAGTGTTTTATTAGCATGGGAACCTTTCCAATGGTTGTACAACAAAGTGTTTCTTTCTTCTCCATCAATCATTAGCAGTGTATAAACCTTGAGAGTGGTGGGTCCCATGAGCCACACTGGCCTAAAGTTTTGTACTTAGGAATCAGTTCTAATTTGAGAGTGAAAGTGCAGATCAGTTTCATTTTATCCAAAGATGAGCATATTACAATGAGGCATGGAGAAAAATCCATCATCAGGCCCATTGCTTCCAGATAATTTTAGGATTCAGTTTTCATACAACTGTGTTACAAAGCAAAAGTTCTATCTCGTCTAGGTGGTTCTGTGGTGGAAATGCTCTCTGTATGATGTAAATAAAGTAACTGGTTTGGCCTATGTAGAGCACCGTAGAAGTGGGTCACAGTCAAGGAGAAGGAGGGTGGAGTTAGTCAGTCGCCATCCAACCCCCGAAGGAGGAACATGTAAGAGATACAGGTGAGCCTCGGGCTGAGCCACGTGGCGGGTAGATTAGTAGAAATGGGTTGAGTCAAGATGAAAGAGCTAGCTAGTAATGTGCATGAGATATGGGCCAAACAGTATGAAGTTAACATAAGTGTCTGATTCATTTCTTTGGGGGACAAAAGCCACGGACCAGGTACCAAACCTCTGGGCCCAAAAGGCCCCGGGGAAACGTTCTACAACATGGTTCTATTTTACTTCTCCATGTGACCTTGAGCTACACAGTCTGTCATGTTCAGTCTCTTATGTCTCATAACACTTGAGGTTTGGTACATAGTTCAATTATTTAGAGAAGGCCATGTATAATCAGTGCATTTCTTCATCACTGTTCTTCTATTGCTGTGAAGAGACTCCATGACCAAGACAACTCTTAAAAAGGAAAGCATTTAATTGGGGCTTGTCTACAGTTTCAGAGGTAGTCCATTATCATTATGTGAGGGAGCATGGGGGCAGATATGGCACTGGAGCAGTGGCTGAGATCCACATCCTGTTCCACAGACTGTAGGAAGAGAGAGAACTGGGTTTGGCATGGGCTTTTAAACTTCAAAGCCAGCCCCAGTGACACACTTCCTCCAACAAGGCCACGCCCATTAGTCCTTTTCAAACAATGCCACTCCCTGATAATTAAGCATTCAAATAAATGAGCCTATGTGGACCATTCTTATTCAAACCACCACACTGAGCTAATACAGTTAAAGTTATGAATGGAAGACTGCCTTAATCAGCGTTCTGTTGCTATGAAGAGACACCCTGACCATGGCTACTTTTATAAAGAAAAGCATTTAATTGGGCTTGTTTACAATTTCAGAAGTTTAGTTCACTGTCATTTTGTAGGGAAGCATGGCAGCATGCAGGCAGACATGGTACTGGAGAAGTAGCTTCAGCTAGATCCACAAGTAGCAGGAAGAGAGAGACACTGAGTCTGACTTGAGCATTTGAAACTTCCAAGTCCATCCCTAGGGACAGACTTCCTCCAACAAGTCCACATATCCTACTTACCCTAATCCTAATGTATAAGCATATGAGAGCCATTTCTACTCAAACCACCACAAAAGCCATGGATTTTTATGCGAATTTAATAATATAGGCATTCTTTATATATGGCCAAAGTATTCCACTCTTAAGGCAGATCCTTCTATGACCTTACATCCCCCTCTCATGTATGTAGAACCTCTCTTCTTCCTCTCCTGGTCAAATTTCTAAGCAATTGACCTTCATGTACCATGTCCTTTCTTGTTATCCCCCCACCACACACACACACACACTGAACTCTGGCTTCCACATCCCCACCTCCCAGAAAAGCATTTTCTGCCAAGGTCATTATCAACCTCCGAGCTGTCCAATCCCATTGACCCTCCTACTTCATGTCCCCTTTTTTGACTTCTGAGCATTTCATACTGTTGACGGTCCTTTCTTGATGTGGCCTCTTTCCCTACTTCTTAGATCTCATCCTTTTCTGATCCCCCCCCCCGAGCTTCTGCTTCTTCATTTCTTTATGGGTGTATCTTCTCTAATTGCCCTTTAAACCTCATGTAGCTTCAAGTCGGTTTTATTCCAGGCCACACTGCTCTTCACTCTCTGGACCAAAGCTTTTAATATTATATGAGTTCTTCATGCAGATTCTTGACATGTGTCCCCAATCAGGATTCTCTATTTTATTTACTAGATAATTTATCTGGATGTTTCATAGACACCACAAAAGTTATACTCAAAATTCAACTTTTACACCAATATATTTTACTATCTTTTTAAAGGTTTTGTTGGAACTCACTATGTAGTTCAGGCTGGCTTTGAATTCACACAGATCCACCTGCCTCTACTTTCTGAGTACTGAGATTAAAGGTGTATACCACCATGCCTGGATGCATTTCACCATCTTAGTGTCATTTTCAAAATATATATATAGTTTCACTATCTTTTTCTCAAGACAGAAATTAGGAGGTACTGTGGATTCTTCCTATATTTTCCTTCTCTTACTGTTTTTGATAAATACAGTTCTACTATTTCCTATCCTGCTCAACCCCTGCCGTGATCTATACCCTCATAATCTCTCTTTGGATCTTCATGGTGGCCACCTGCCTGTCTCTTATCCATACCATACTCAGTGATATCTGTGTATTCTTTCTCACTCCCTAGTGTCATGCTCAGGCTAACATTCTTTGTGATATATAACTGGACTGGGACTAGATGTGTCTAGGCATTGGTATGGTTTGGGTATAACAAGCCCCACCTTGGCTTGTGTTAACACTTGGTCCACAACTGGGGCTGCTGTTGTAGAGGGTCCAACTCTCTGAGGCAGTGGGCCATGTGGTGGAGGGCTGATGAGCAGCATCCCTCCATCGCCTTTGCATCTGTTCCTGCCTCTAGGCTTCTGCCCTGAATTCCTGCCCTGACTTCTCTGGACAATGGACTACAGGCTACAAGCTGAAATAAACCCTTTACTTCCTGAGTTACTTTTTGTCATGGTGTTCTATCACAGCAATAGAAACCCTAATGCAGACACTCGCATGAGTGAGTAGAGACAATCACTTTTATTTAGCCTTTGGCTTGAGCTCAAAATAATAACAAAGAATGCTGGAGAATGACCAGGACCTAGAAACTGAACCCATCAGTACCTTCAAGGATAGATATTTTAAAAAAATGGATGAAATATGCTCTTTGAGGTGCTAATAGGTCATTAACATGCTAGAGAACAGGTCTCCCCCCTGTATTCTTCTCCATATATGACATCAAAGTAGATAGATAACTTTGAAGCAATTGTCATTTGAGAGAGTAAAATAAATTATTTTGTCAATCCTACAATGTTAACATTATGCTCAGTAGATATCTAAGAGGAATTCACTAGAGGTCCACACTGAAACTGCTACCTGGAAACTCCTTTACAAC
This sequence comes from Sigmodon hispidus, assembly GCA_004025045.1. NCBI lineage: Eukaryota > Metazoa > Chordata > Mammalia > Rodentia > Cricetidae > Sigmodon > Sigmodon hispidus. The sequence continues at coordinate 10,017 of PVIH01014211.1, read as the reverse complement.
TAGTTCTTTTGAAAATCGTGTAAATAAACAGCTTTGGATGATATCCAAGGAAACCTTTTGTAATGAGCTTACCCTGTGGGGGCCTAGTAATATGCTGAGGACTCAGAGGGAAGTTCTCTGTCTCTCTCTCTCTTTTTCTTCCTCCCTTCTTCCCCCCTCTTTCTGCCTTTCCAACCCCCTCTATTTAACACCCCTTTTCTCTCTTTGACAAAGAACACAATGCAGGAGATATTTGCAATATCTAAAAATAAAGAAGATTTACTCCACATTGTATACTTTAGATGTAATCTGGAACTATTTTACCACAAGAAATCAGAACCAAGCATATCCTAGTTCCCAGCATAATTTGGTCTTATTTTATTGAATATGGTTCTAATTTCTTGGAATGAAATAAGTCTAATTTGTTTCCCCTGAATCCTATTCAGAGTAATCATTGCCAAAGAGTTTGGCATCAGAGAGAGTATTGAGCATGCAAGGTTAGGGGTTTTCAAGATGGATTGGTCAACATTTCTTCATTAATAATTAGAATCTTTGTTGAGATAAAAATTTAAAAAATATATAGTCTTATTTCTGATTTCTTTTTAGCTTTGTGAAAGCACATTCCGGAGTCTAAGTTGTATAATAAAATAAGTAAACAACAAACAAATAAGCCAAGACAAAAATCCCTCACTGCCGTTTTTGATATCAGCATAAAACTGCTACTAATCAAGTCTTCTTATGAAGATATAAACAAAGACATACTTTTAACAAATGTCAAATTTATACTGTCAACTTTGATATGCAGTGCCACAAAAATGAATCTGTTGCATGGATTTCCATGGTAGCTGTTCTCTGTGGGAAGGAGTATATTTGGTAAGGGAAATAGTTTGCAATCAAAGTATTATTGCTTTGGGCACAAGGAGAATGCCATTCAAAATGAATCAGGGGCCGAACACCTACAGGACCGCTGTAGTTCTATGTGGCATTGCTAATACAGTTGTGATCATTAGTTCACTACTTTGCATTCCCTTCCAAACTTCAGCTGAACTTTCGGAACCAGATGGAAGCTCAGAGTTTAACAGGAACAAAACAAAACGGAGGATTCATTATTTTCTGAAAAATAACTATATCTGTAGTGATTGAGGTTGGTTATGTGGTGAATTATTAGCAATGGAAACTGTCCTTCCATCTTCTAAGATTTCTGATGCTTCTCAGGCCCCTTTACCATACATCCTAAAGTTGGGCACCTCAAATCCCCAGCTCTACTCTGTGCAGCCCACCTATTTGCCTCCATACATGTCTTTAGAGTCTGGATTTTGATTAGAGCAGAGTTAGGTTTGCATTCTAACTCTCTCATTAATTGTGTAGATGGTGCTAGAGTAACTGTTTGACCTTCTGATGCCTCAGTTTACCTATCTGTAGAGAACATAATGGCAGTTGCCATCTCAGTGTCAAGGAGGCTTCGGGAGATGTTGGTGGTCTTCAATGACTGGACGCAACTACAGTGGCTTCCCGTCTGTCTCTGAGTGACAAGGCAGCTTCCCCACAGTGACTTACAAGTTCAATGTTAGCTGCTGTAGAGAAGTTTCTTAGGCACTGCTCCCTGAGCCCCCTTTGCATCTCCTCTTTTCCCATTCTTCTTCCCTTTTCCAGGAATCCTCACCAGAATTTATTTCAAACCAGAAGAAAAGTGCCATGGCGTCCTCAACAGGACTGTGAGATTATATGTAGCCATTTATTTAGAGAAGGCTGAGATTACTCTTTAAAATGCTGAAACACTCCCGGGTGCCTCCCTTTCTACTCCTTTGTCAGTTTTATGTGTCCACCTGGCTGAGTAGGTATGGCGTTTCTGCTTCTCCTTGATGTAACGAAATACTTAAAAAGAAACCTTAAGGGAGGGAGAATTTACTGTGGCTTGCTGTTTGAAGGGATCCAGCTTGTCGTGGTGGGAAGGCATGTTGGTAAGAGCATGAAGCATCTGGTCATGTTGTCTTTGCAGTCAGTTAGTAGAGAATAGTAGAAGGAAGCAGGATCAGACTATAAAATTTCAAGGGTCCTCCTAGAGTGAGCCTTCATCTCCTAAAGGTTCCACAGTCTTCCACCAGGGATGCCAGATATTGTTTTAAGAGGTTATATAAACACTTATTGATATAAGATTGAATTTTAGGGGAATTTTTGGAGAGTTGAAATTTTTTATGCAATGGTGGTAGTAAACTTTTTCTATTTTTCTTCTTCTTCTTCTTCTTCTTCTTCTTCTTCTTCTTCTTCTTCTTCTTCTTCTTCTTCTTCTTCTTCTTCTTCTTCTTCTTCTTCTTCTTAAGACCGCAGGAACAAACAGGGAGGGCAAACAGCATGCAACCAAGTCCTCAATGGAGGATGGCCACACGCCATCTAGGGTCCTCAAGACTCCAAAGCCACGCTTCTAGGTCTCCCTCAATAATGCCTGAACCCATCACATCTTTGTTTGATTTTGTTATTATTGTTTTGTTTTTCTTGAGACAGGGTTTCTCTGTGTAGCCCTGGCTGTCCTAGAACTCTGTCTGTAGACAGGCTGGCCTTGACCAGCTCTTGGAGACATTTTATATTTAAGCTATAACAGATACTACTCCATTGTGTAATCAAATACTCATCTGGGAGACACTGGGAAGGTGTCTTGCAGTTGTTAGCACCAACCATCAGTTGTCTTCAAATTTGTCCTTGAGTATGTGGGTAGCCTCCATATATACTCAGTGTAGGCATTAAGAACAAAAATATAGTTTTCTGGAAAGATAGGAGTTTTGCTTCAAGTCTTTCTGAAATTTCCAGCCTGCTGATCCCACCTCTAGATTTTGGGCTACCAAGCCATGAGCTGGTTCTTTGAAGTCTTACTGCTCCTGTCTCTCTTATTATATGTATACACCCTATTGCTTCAATTTTCCCGAAAAGCCCTGACTAACCTCCCAATCCCTTGCTCCTCAAGGTATCCCTGCCCTTTGTCAGAGATCCTTTCATGATTCAGAAGTGAACGTGTTAAAGACTGGCCCCACAGCCACCCATCCAGGGCCAGTTGTCCATGCCCAGGAGAGAACAGAGGACAGAATGTCTGTGAGTGGGAGCCCCTCCTCCAGGCTTTCCTTGCCGTCTTTCTAGCATCCCAACACAGATATTCTTTTTCCTTCTATGTCAGGGTTTTTTTCTCTCTCTCTTTCTCTTTCTCTTTTTTTCCCCCAAAAGAAATTATGCTGCCGATAAACATTAGTTATGGAAAGGGTTTCTTTCAATCTCAAGGGAAGGAACAAGATAATTTCCCCTGGTTCAGGAAAGCCGGAGAATAATAGCTCTTCTTGAAATATGAGCTTGATAAAAATAATATTGTCAGTATGAAATAAAAATGAGGACTTGGAGACAGTTTCATTCAAACGCACTTGATCATATATAATAAAACCCAGAGAACTGGGTTGAGGGAGGGGTTTTAACATGTTGAATCAAATCAAGCCAGCTCTTAGCCTGTGAGTTTAGCTTTCTCTGGCAGTGTGTTAAGCCAGCTTTCTGCCACCATAACAAATACCCTGGCTGATCAACTTACAGAGAGAAAGGGTTTTATTGGCTCCACAGTTTTATAGCTTTCAGGTCTTGGCTGGTTGGCTCTGTTGCTGTTGGGACCATGGTGAGGCAGAACAGCATGGCTGGAGTTGGGTGGGAGACAAAACTGGTTATCTGATGTCTAGGGAAGAAAAGATACAGATGATGCCCTGGTGGGACAACCATCTCCAATGACCTAAAGCCTTCACTTGATCTGGCCACAAGGGCTCTACCACTTTCCAGTAGCTGCCCACTCTGGGGACCACACCTTCAAGACAGGGGCCTTTGGATCCAAGTTCCAGCAAGTGGCTTGATTGCTGGACCTGTCACGGTGGACGAGAAGATAGCAAGCGCTGCTGGGCCTTCCATTGGAAACTCTTTCTTGAGTTCAGGTTAACTTTGCTTCTCCTACCCTACAAAACAAACTGCAGCACCAACAAAAACCTATAGGTTGCTAGTGGAGTGAACCATCGGAACACAGAGCAATTATACAGTTAAACTCGAGAGTCACGGGGCTCATTTCATCAGTGTAGTAAGTCACATCTCATGTAATATTCAAATTGTAGTCACTGTGAGGGGCCAGGCACCCAGACTGGAGGAAGTTCAGGGTCCTAGAAGGTTCCCTCTATATTTAGAATGTCCTCAATGAATGACTTTTTCCACAAGTTTATCCTGGAAGGGCCATGCCATTGACAGACACTGGATACTTAGAGAAGAAGTTCCACTTACTGCTCTATTTATCTCTTTCCATTTGCCATGGAATTTCCAGGTCATGTCCTTATTTAGAATTCTTTTGCCCCAGAAGTGGATTTACTCAAGGCCTTAAATTTGGCTCCAGGTCTTGCTTTACCCCAGGCTCTGATGTTTCCTTTTACTATGTGTCAATGAAAGACTCTCCAGGACCTTTCCTGGGTCCCATGCCCTCCAAAGCAGATGGTCCTTCCCTGACCCATCATGCCTACCTTCTCTTTATGGCTTAACATAGTTGACAATGGAAGCATTTATTTTATTACAGAACCATCTCAATGATGGCATTTAGTCTACAAACTGACCCTCCCTCAGATCCTAAAGGAAGGGGTCGTCTGACATTTTTGCCCCCATAGCCTCAGCACATCTCTGGGCGCACGCATATTCATATCTTCCCTGCCCCTGTTGCACTGGAGGACTGGCTAAGCCACGGTGCCAACTCTATCAGAATGGTTTCTGGTCTTGCTGTCCTCAGATCTCCCCTTAGATGATTCCGTTCATGCATCGGAAAACACAGCCTCAGGACTCTCTGCTGCTCCCTCACAGCCCCCACGGTACAGGGCTAAGACAAAGCCTCTTTCTTATGTGGCCCTCTCCACTCAATTCTTGATGTTCTTTCCAGATTTACAGTAAGAATGGCAACCCCAGTATGCATCATGCCTTGAGTCATGAAGCCTCAAAGACCTATTCTGAGCTAACCTTGTGAGGAGGCCGGGGAAAGAAAAGGGGGAGATAAAAAGGGAGATGAGGAAGAAGAGAAGAAAGGAGAAAGAGAACTTCCTCCGCCCTTTCTCACGGAGTCTGAAACTGTGAGGTGGAAGGATGATCATGGAGAAGGCTTTTTGGCCACTGGGTCTATTCTGCAGCATCCTGCTAGCAGCCTCCTCCAGGGAAGAAAGTGTTTCCCAGAACCCAGCTTGGAACTATGTTTCATTGTCTGTGGTTCATTGCCAAAAGCCTGAAGTCTCCTCCAAGTCGCCCCCTCTGCCTCTCCCACAGCAGAGTGGGCATTACCTCAGCTCTGCAGGTTTGTTCTGATTGGTGTCAGCTTTCTTCTCTTGACTTCATGTTTCTCCACGCGTGGATTTGAGGAGAACAGTTAGGTGTCATTACAGGCACGGTGGTATCGAGGCCAAGGCTGTCTGATATCTCATTGCTGATGGTTCTGAGTTACAGTCTTCTGGCTTTGGCAAACATTTATATTAAAAGAGAGAAGGAATATGTCTTTTTACTTTTACTTAATTTTAATTTTTGAAACTAGCTCTTATGTATCTCAGAATGGCTTGGAAGCATCCATGCCAAGCAATTATTAGCATTACTGAAGCGAGGCATTCAGACTGTTTCTAACTCAAGGGCAGTGACAGTAGAGGGAAGCCATCATGGGTTGTTTATGGATGGGGTCACTGTGCTCTTACATTCCATCCTTGTGTGCTCTTCAACATGTATACTTACACAAGTTCAGGTGGCTGTGATATTGCATCTTGACCTTAAAAATTGTGTGTGGGTGTGTTTGTGTGTGGGGGGAATGGTGTGTGTAGTGTGGTGTGAGGGATGTGTGTGGTGTGGTATGTGTGTAGTGTGTGTGTGGTATGGTGTGTGGTGTGTGTGGTATGTGTGGGTGGTGTGTGTGTGTGGTGGAGTGTGGTGTGTGTGTGTGTGGTGTGGTATGATGTGTGTGTGTGGTATGTATGTGTAGTGTGTGATGTGTGTGTGTGTAGTGTGGTGTGTGTGTAGTGGTGTATGTGTGTGTGTGTGTATGTGTGTGGTGTGTGTGATATGTGTATGTGTGTTAGAGGACAATTCTTGGGAGTTAATTCTCTCTTCCCAGTGCCACCTTGGGAGACCTGGGAATTGAACGTGGGTTTTCAGGCCAGCATACCAGTACCTCTCATTGGCCCTTCTCCAGTCCTTTGGCTAAAATCAAATGAAGACAGCTATGACATTACTAGGCAATATAATCTGATGGTACCACAATCATACAAACAGCCCACCATTGACTAAAACAATCACATTTTGTCGTTAAAGTGGTCTTATCTCACTGTGATCTGAAGTCAGAACACATAGGTCAATCTCAAGTTGCAGTCTGGTCTATATCCTCAGGGCTTCCTGGAGTTCCCTGTCCCTGGGAACACTATGTAGTTGTAAACTGGCCCAGATGCATACCGTTAGTGAGACCCTCTCCTGTTCTGGGCTCAGGGCACCCACTTACTTCTGTGTTATTGTGATAGATAGAGCCAGTGGCCTGTTTGGCTGGAGGGTTGGCCAGGAAGGGTTAAAATAGCCATTCTGTTTCTACCCCATTCACTTATGAACTGCTACCTGGGAAGACTTGTAAAATGCAAGCAATGCGTCGTTAATTTTAAATGAATCTCCCCATGTAACCACTCATCTCTGACGGCCACAATTAACCTCTACTCCACACCTCCTTCTAGCTTGGGCTGGCTCAATCCGGCCTGCACCCGGAGTTTTGTAAGCATTTCAGTAAAACTCCAGGAGGGATTCTCAAACTCAAAGCCTCCTCTTTCTCCAGCTCTTTGGACCCCTCCCCCTCTCCCACTAAACCTACCACCTCCAGACTGGCTAATAATACTTTAAACATGTTGAGTAATCAGACTTCCCAGGCAGTCACTTTGACCTGGCAATTTCCTCTTCTACTTCCTCCTTGACTTCCAGACCTGTGTTTTCTGTAACATGATGTGTGTGGGTCATGGGTGATGGAACAGGGCTTCATCAGCTCTGCGTGTCCTGCAGCAGGAAGAAGGAAATTTGAGTTGTATTTTCTTCAAGGTTAACTGCTTGGTGCTGGAGCCATGGGATTGCTTTTTCTGGAGCAAGGGCCCAGGTTCAGCTTCCTTTCTGTTTTACATTAAGGGAAGTCTAAAAATGTTGTTGGTGAATATTATTTTAAGGTATGTTACTTTTGTTTATGTTGCATTTGTTTAGCTCTGTGAAGCTGTGTCACTGTGCCTATCTAAAACACCTGATGGTCTAATAAAGAACTGAAATGGCCAATAGTGAGGCAGGAGAGAGGACAGGTGGGGCTGGCAGGCAGAGGGGGAGAAATCTGGGAGGAAAGAAAATAGCCAGAAATGGAGGCGTGAAAAGAAGGAGCAAGAGAAGGAGGACACCAGCCAACCATCCAGCCACCCACCTACCCATCCATCCATCCATCCATCCATCCATCCACACAGACACCCAGTCACCCACCTACCCATCCATCCATCCATCTAGCCACTCAACCAGCCATCCAGCCACCTAACCACCTACCTACCCAGCCATCCAGCCACATAGCCAACCTTGGTTAAGAGTGACACTAAGAATACACAAGTAAGCAAAGGAAAGGGTCCAAAAGGCAAAAGATAGATGAAATCATTTAAGTTAAGGAAAGCTGGCAAGAAACAACCCAAGCTAAGGCTGAGCATTTATAATTAAGGATAAGCCTCCATGTGTAATTTATTTGAGAGCTGAGTGGCAAGCCTCCTAAAGCAATAAAAATGCCAACAGCATTCCCTGTGTTCCAGAAGAACTGAAGGCTGTGTCCCTTCCTATCTACCTCATATCCATGTTTATCAAAGATTTTAAGGTCTGCAATGTGATGTCCCTTCTGATTGTGACCATAAACTTTTGAGAGATTACTGCTGTGGGATAAAGCCAAATGTCAAAATTTGTTAGGTGTATTGGTTTAATAAAACACTGATTGGCCATTAGAGGCAGAGTGACCAGATGAGGAGAATTCTGGGAAGAGGAGAGGGTAGAAGCCAGCCAGATGCAGAGGAAAGACAATGAGAATGCTGAACTGAAGTGAAGATACCAAGCCACATGGCTAAACATGAATAGAATCATGGGTTAATTGTAAGATCTAGATAGTAATAGGCCTGACCTACTGGCCCCACAGTTAATATAAAATAAGCCTTCCAGGAGTCAATTATTTGAAAAGCAGTTGCTGGGTATTTGAGAGTCTCTGGTGGGACAGAAACGTCCAACTACGGACTATCCCACTGATCCTGTCCTCGATTTCCATACTGTTCTCAGCTTAGTCTGCAGGGTTTGGTTAGAGAATGGGGAATCATGGCTGACAACTTGGATGTGTGACTTACATCGTGGACCAGCACAGGACCCTATTTGGTGGATGTGGGAGTGGGGCTGTTTCCCCATCAGAACAGTCGTGGTGTCTAAGGAGGTTCATGCAGTCAGTCAGCCAAGTGCAGAAAGCCTGGTCTGCATGATGAGGAAACCCTGCTTCTCTGACCCCCTGAATCCTGAAAAGGGATGATGGTAGAAAGATGTACTTCTTCCACTCAGCATCTGGGATAGAAGTTGAGCATCACAAAAAAGAGGCCATAGGGCACAATATGCTTGGCTTATTTTTTTGCAACTAGTTAAGAAACCTTCATGCTAGATGCCGGATTTCCTCCAGCAAGCACATCTGCCCACACCCTGCCCTCTCTTCCCACCTTCATCCTAGACCTGTCTCAGTTCCTCCTCACACTGTTCTATTTAGTCCAGGAATGAAATCGGGACATTCTGGAGCATAGGTAGCTATAGTAATTTGATATGGCATGTCCCCATAGGAAATGAGTCACCAGTGACTAGCCTTGTGGTTATAGAACCGGTTCACTTCTCTTTGTTGCTTTAACTGTGGAAGCAATGTGACCAGCTACTTCACAGCTCTGCTCCCATTCCCTTCATGCCCACAGTGGACTATATTCTCTCAAACTGTGACCCACCACACACACACAAGTTGCTTCTTGCCAGGTGTTTGGTTACAGACAGAAGAAAATCCACTAATTGGGATTATAGGTATGTGACTTAACTGGGTCGTCTTTACAGGAATGGTCTATGTTCATAGAATTTTCTTCTCACCCTTAGTCTCTACATGGCCAACTGCCCTTGACCTTATTGGCTCCCAGAGAGTCATCTGTCTAGGTTTAGAGGGATTAACCCTGAGTTTGCAGCACAGGAGATGACTCCCTTCGTTAAGCACATGATGTTGTGGCAGCTTAATTCCAGGCACTTTGGTAATTCATTAAAGGTCATGTCCACAGCAAGTCAATGTAACTATTCCAACTGCTTGAACACATGAAACTTAGTACCTAAATTCCCCACTAAAAGGCTGATTGTTTGAACACTAGTGAACTCTGGGTACATACATTCATGTCTCCAAAACAGAAACCTTCACTGGGAAAACTGAACCGACTAATTTCTCCCTTGATGTGAGGCCATTCTCCAGTAGTCAATTCCTAATTTCCTGGAGAGGCTTAAGGTTAGTTCTGTTTGGAAACCACATCTGTCCTAGGTCAGGCTGAGAGCTGCCATTTTTGCATCAAGGGCACCGACTTCAGTGGGAAAAACTAAGATAGACATGCAGTGGTGTTCCAAGGCTGGGGAATGGGGTCAGTGGTCCTGATCACATCCCTTGGGCAAAACGTACATGCTGGGTCAAGTGGGGACATGGGAAAGAAATGGGTCAGGGCAGAGCCCCTTTCTAGGTGATTGTATGGTTGGGCTTCCTCCTTTGGATGCTGGAGCATGCTCCTTTTCATTTCTTGAAGCCCCGCTATGGTTTCTGCCAGGCCTAGTTTATGGTAGTGTCAGGGAGGCACGTTCTCAGGAGCCTGCTTACCTCAGTGTTGTTTGAGCTCTAAGGGTTGACAGTTCTATCTGAAAACACTTATTTCTGCCAGGTCAGGTTTTCAACTTAAATCTGTGGGTTTTTTTTTTTTTTTTTTT
>PVIH01014210.1:0-54827 GCA_004025045.1 Sigmodon hispidus | reverse complement strand
CCTGCAGTGTGACCTGTGGCCTGCAGTGTGGCCTGACGCCTACAGTGTGGTCTGTGACCTGCAGTGTGTCCTGTAACCTGCAGTGTGGCCTGTGGCCTGCAGTGTGGCCTGTGGCCTGAAGTGTGTCCTGTAACCTGCAGTGTGGGCTGTGGTCTGCAGTATGGCCTGTGGTCTGCAGTGTGGCCTGTGGCGTGCAGTGTGGCCTGTGGCGTGCAGTGTGGCCTGTGACCTGCAGTGTGGGTTGTGGTCTGTAGTGTGGCGTGTAGCCTGCAGTGTGGCATGTGGTCTGCAGCCTGCAGTGTGGCATGTGGACTATAGTGTGGCTTGTGCCTTTTCAGGCTAGGTTACAAGAAGACCATCTTTTCTAAGATGAGGTGTTGTTATCCCCTTTCTGGGACTTGACCATATTTTATGCTGTGCCATTTCATCATGAGGAAATGCTTGTCTTGTTATGTGCCTGACTGGCCTTTACTAAGGTTTAGGGCTGACGGCTCCTCTGTCACATGGTACAGTATCCACTTGATTTTTTTTTTTTTCTTGTCAAGACAGGGTTTCTCTGTGTAGCCTTGGTTGTTGTGAAACTTGCTCTGTACACCAGGCTGGCCTTGAACTCAGCAGTCTGCCCACCTTCAGTGTCTTCTGGACCTCAAGGCCAGGGATTAGGAGTCACTGCCATCTCTACCCCTTCAGTTCCTTGATAAGCTTTATGCCATTTCTGTGTGGTTGGCTTATCACTGATAGATGAGGAGCCCACATCTCACATTCCTGCATTGCGCACATGATCTAGAGGACAGGCACTCTGCCCGATCACCTACATAGATACCCGTGTGGAGCTCTTGACACACTGCAGTTTGCAGAAAGAGGAGTTAGTACAACTTCATACTTTGTAGTTAATACATTGTCAAAAGTCTAGTTTTCTGCAAGTCAGAGAGACTGGGAAAGAGATGCAGAGAAAAACACAGACTTCTTTTCTGAGCCATAAAAGCTTCTCTTTCATTTTATTATTACTTTGTGGCTTGTTCCTCTCTGCTCTTTTATCTATTTTGTTCATCTACCCTAATATTTCCCTTCCTTTTCTTTTCTGATGACTTCCTTCTGACTACTTCCTGATCTCTCCCTTATTTTTTTTTCCTTATAGCCTATATAGCCCAGCACAATATTTCAAGAAATCTAAAAATTACAATGTGGTTATATTTTATTTTTAAGCTAATGATTACAATGAATACAAGAAAAAATGTTGCCCATCCTTACATTGTTAAACATTTTATGTATTGTAGGTGAAAAACAAATTATTCCCAAGAACCCACATATATTTATGTTCAAGCAACTTCTTATAGATTAAAAGTGTAAGTAAGCAAGGTATTTTTCTCAGACAGTTCTTTTACAGGCAGGTTGTATTTTGTGGTTATAAAAAAAGGACCAGTCATTTTATTATTTATCTCAAAAGGTAATCTTATAAAAAATTTCATAAGAATCACAAATCTATACTTAAATATTTAAATATTTGAGAAACAATCAGTCATTTCTACCATAAGTCCTGAGGGTACAGATCTATTCATCAACAGCTTTTCATTAAATCATATCAGGAAGCTGAGGGCAGAAATAAGTACAAGGAGTTAATCATCACCTTTAATCACCAACCCATCCTAGCAAGAAATGTACTTCAACCAGCAGTAGCCAAGGTGCCATTGTTCCTGTTCCCTGACTTCAATGAGTGCTTTAAAAAGTGTGCCTTTCTAAACTTTAAATTGTTCCTCAAGATATTCTACCTTAAAACTATTAACAAAAATATCTTACTCTAACATTAAGTTATTATTTAAAGCTTTGTTTCAGCTATGATGCACATGGAAACCCATAAACTTATCTCTGAACATTAAGATTAGAAGAGCTTGAAGTAGCTTAGCTTCTGAGATTCAACTGTTTTTATTAGTCATCAACCGAGGCCTCAGCCTATATATATATATATATATATATATGCTCTTCAACAGAAACTTGCAAGTCTTACTTGTGTGACACTCATTGTTGTTATTTTTTATCCTCTCAAGCTCCTACTTTACCAGGGATGTGGCAACGCAATCCTGCTTTTACATATATTAATTTCCCATGAAACCAATCTCTATCACATCCCTTACTTTAATTATTAAAATTCTATTTAACACTACTATTGTGTAAAATCATTGCTTCATTTAAACAGTACAGTTTAAGAGGAAACCATGTCATGATAATTCACAGGTTAAAATGCCCAGCAAAATAAGATATTTTCATGAGATAGCCATGATACATTAAAGGTAGTGGAGATCCCCACCCACCCATTCACCCCATGCTAGATACCAGAGAAAAACGACACAGCAGTAGCAAGAGACATTCTGGAACCAAAGCCCTTGGGGCCTGAGAGTCAGTCGTCAGAACTTGGCATTCTGGTGGGCTGATCTCCTGAAGATCCATTGCTACTTGCTGCTCCTCTTGTATGGCCACAGAAATACATGGTGGCAATTGAAACTTGGACAGTGCTATTGGGGGCCCATGTATGTAACAACATCTTCTATATTAGAAAAATGAAGACTGTCATACTTGCATGTTGGATAGCAACTGCTCCGAACCTGGCTGATGCGTGGGTGGAACTGAAGACAGGTTCCCATGGTAGACCTGCAGAATAAGGCTTTTCCTCACACATGGGGCACAGGCATATGTTTGTATATGATTTTCATGTGTCCTCAGATCTACCTTACACAAATGTCTTAGTTAGGGTTTCTGTTCCTGTGAAGACATACCATGACTAGGGCAACTCTTGTAAAGGAAAACATTTAATTGTCTCTGGCTTACAGTTCAGAGGTTTAGTTAATGTCATGGTGAGAAGCATGGTGGAATGCAGGCAGACATGGTGCTGGAGTGGTAGCTGAGAGTTCTCTATCTGAATTCACAGGCAGCAGCAAGAGACACTAGACTTGGCTTGAGAATTTGAAACCTTAGAACCCAATCCCCATGACACACTTCCTCCAACAAGGTCATACCTACTAATAGTGGCTCTCCCAATGAGCCTAGGAGACCATTTTCATTCAAATCACCTGAAGAAGCTACTGCCAAAGTTGGATGTAAAAGGGCAGAATGTTAGCAGGAGCTAGGACAGACAGTGACTGTCAGCAACACTGTTATCAGGAGAGAAGTGCAGAAGGATGGCCCAGTCTATAGATTCTAGCCCAGAGATACACAGGACAATGGGATAATGTGGATTCTTCAGGGGACCATGTAGCCCCCTGGGTAACAAAGGCCTCCCTTCTCACACTCTGCATAAGTAAGGAAGGCAAAGTTGGGCTCTAGCCCTGATAAATGTTGGACACAACAACTGAGTGCAGAGGACAGTTTTAGGCTGATACAGAGTAGGGACAGAAGGAAACGCAATGGAGCTTAGGGGAAAATCTTTATCTCAGGCCTGTGGTCCTTGTGATTGGGGTGGTGGTGGAAAGGTGTACCAAGACCAGGGGAATGGAAGAGCCCACTCTCCGGGGTAGCCTAAACCATTAACTGACAGGAGAACTTACTTAGAGTTGGCTTGACCTGTGACAGATAGATCTACGTCTCAACTCCATGAAGCTTACATGAATGTTTTAAAGTTTGTAAAAAAGAGGTAAAAGTTTTAGATATATTAGTACAACCACCACTGTAAGTCATCTGCACTGAAATCTGCATTCTAGTAAAAGGTAGTCAAGGAGTGCCTATTAAACAGTGGGAGAAGATTCATGCTTTTGAGCCATAGCAAAGCTTGGGGACCCAAAATGATGATTCTAGGTTAAAATTGTGAACATTCTGTCCCCTGTCCAGAGGGCTGGATATGTAGATTGGATGGAGATTGTTTTTAGCACAATGATAAGCACTTTTAAATCTAGTTAGAAAGCAACCAAAGGAAATTTAAATTTTTTAATCTGTGACTATCTTTGATAATAGTAGTCAGTGCTTTACCAAGGCTAGATTAGTAGTTTATCAGAACTCAATCAATTAATAGGTTAAAAATCTGAACTTTTGAAATCTTAATGTCATATAAAACTTAAAACCCCCTTACCCAATCATTTAACATAGTTGATTACTGAAAGCAGTCATTGAAAAGCAAGTTCTTCTTAAATAAAGGAATAGTAAAAGTCAATTTTAGTTAGAAATAGAAGCATGATAGTTTGAGTTTGTTTTTACACTGAAACCTGTTTTGTAAGTTTATCTTTTTGACATCAGCCAGGTAAGCCTGTCTGAATCTGCCTTTCTCTGCAGGAGACTAGGTAGTTCTAGAAAAGCAAGGCTGATACTCATGTAAGAAATGGATTGCTTCGTGGCAGCTGCCGCTAAACTGTCAAAGCTATGTTGTGCCATCAGCAGATGTCTGTAATGAAATCTGAGAAAAATAAACTTGAGCAGGATATAATCCTACTGGACTCTGTAGCAATTAAAATGACAGGGAATTAGCACTACCTGGACAGCCATGGGTCCCCCATGGTGATTTTGATGGCTTTGGTGGGGGCAGAGATTTCCAGGTTTCAGCAGTCATACAGGGTAACATCAGCCATTGGCCATCACACCAAGAAGGTTTGGGAATTTTCCTGTGGAGGAAGAACTTGGGAAAACTGAGGTACCTTGATGAGGCAGAGTAGGGCAGCCAACCAAATAGTGTCCACAGTTTGGGCAGGATCCTAACAGTGAGTGAGGCTTGGGGTAGTGGACATGGTTACCCTTTGCCCAGTGGTCATGGTAACCACAGTTGGAGGGAGCTCCAGGTGGAGTCAGCTGCCCATCTACCAGAAGCTGGTGTTTTTGTTTACCAGGGTATGCCATATTCAGCAGATCTCTCTGAAGGGTTTGAGGGAATCACCTAATTATTATGTATACCTGATTTTAAACAGACATTACTTCTTTTTAGTTACTTGCTTTAGACTTCACCTTGACAACATACATAGAAGACTAAAGACTGGTCCTGTAAAGGAGTTAAATTTGTGCTTAACATATTTACTACAAGCATAGTTCTGAGCACATTAAAGAATGTGATCATTTATAAGGTCATTAACTTTTGATCATCTGATCATTGGTTTGCAAACCTCAATTATCTTTAACAGATTACAAATTAGTAGCTTCCATAAAATTAGGATTTACAGTTTTATTCCTGTCATGTTTGAGCCCTAAAATTTTTAATTGAAGATTTAATCGAAAACCCTTTAGCATCAAAATAACACTTTAAACCATGCATACAGTCCACAGAGAGATTGGGAACCTTACATTTTAGATCCTTTCATTGCATCTTTACAGAATATCACTTTTTTTTGTAGGCTAAGTTTATTCATAATTAGAGCTTAACAAAGTTAGCAAAGACAGAGAGTCTAGACATCTGTCCTGGCTAGTTTTGTGTCAACCTGACACAAGTTAGAGTCATTTGAAGGGAGGGAACCGAGATTAAGGAAATGCCTCCATAAGATCAGCTGTAAGGTGTTTCTTAACCAGTGATTGATGGGGAAGGGAGGGAAAGCCACTGAGCAAAGCCAGAAGGACATGCCAGCGTGGTGGCTTCTGCTCAGCTCCTGCCTCCAGGATTCTGCCCTATTTGAATTTCTGTCCTGACTTCCTTCAGTGATGAACAGTGATGTGGAACTGTGAACTTTCCTCCCTAAGTTCCTTTGCTCCAGGTGTTTTATCACAAAATAGTAACCCTAACTAAGACAACATACATCTTCCAGTCAGTTCCTGCTAGCCTGAATAAACTTTAGGCATCTGTAAGCCTTATTTATCAACTATACCTTATTCATCAAGTATATGCTATTCTTATCTAAAATTTTGAGTAGCTTGGTGGTGAACACAGCAAAAATGTTAGTGGTTACATGTATATTTCTGAGTCAGTCTCTGTTAGCCTGAATAGACATTTATAACCTTAGGAATTTAAAAACCTTAGTCAAACATTTTATTGTAAGTTCCATTTTCCATAAACAAGAATTGAATACAAGTTGCATATACAATATGCTGTAACAGATCTATGTTTTTTAAACAAGAGTTGAATCTAAGTTGCATAGAATCATGCTGTAGCAAATTGAGATTGCCGATGAATAAATTTTAAAACTATCAATCTTTTGTTACATTTTAAGTCAACATTTTGTTAAAGATTTTATAAAGATTTTTTTAAAAAAAAACATCCAGTGAACTCACAAATTCTGAGATTTAGAATGTTTATATATTGGCCTTATGAATCTTGAGGTAAAGTTTATACTTTAGCAAAAGTTTTAGAGATATAAGGGAAGTGTTTAGAGAGTCAAATAAAACCAAGAGGAGGAGTATGAGATAAGCAACCCTAATCTCTACTGGGAATACTTTACTTTTTAGCTATTTTTTAAAAGGTTTATTTATTTATTACATATACAATATTCTGCCTGCATGTGTCCCTGTAGGCCAGAAGATGGCAACAGATCATATTCTAGATGGTTGTGGATGCTGGGAATGGAACTCAAAACCTCTTGGAAGAACAGCCAGTGCTCTTAACCTCTGAGCCATCTCTCCAGCCCCACTTTTTAGCTATTTTAAGGAACATGGTGTCTTTTCTTGGCTGTTTTGTTTTGCTCCCTACCTCCCTGTCACAGGGTCAGGTGGCTAGCTTGACCCGGAACAGAAACTTTTAAACAAATATGTTTGAGTCTGGAGATGGAGGGATGTAATCCAGGCTATATCCCCTCCCCCTTTTTAATAGAGCAGAGCAGCATAAAGCATTATTTTAATATTATCTGTAGTAAAAAGTTTCTTGCCCATGCAGCCTAGCTTTGAGGTCCAGACAACCCGTAGCTGCTTAGTCCCAATAACCACACAAAGGCTTATATTAATTATAAGACATCCCACATTAATTATCTATACTCAAGATATTTGGATTGCTGTAAGACTGAATCCAGTGATCAGCGGGAGGGTCTAGACCCAGAGACAAAAGGGGGAGCGAAGATGGCTTAGGGAAGAGTGCAGAGCAGAGGAAGCTGGGAGAGTAGAGACTTGGGATCATGTGTGCAGTGGCAGAGCTTGTTACCATCCGTGAACATTTGGAAATCTAGTGTGCCGTCTTTGGCGAGGTTTAATGGAATCTCTGAGTTCAGAGAGGAAAAGAGATTAGAGAAGGCAGATGAGGAGAATGGTGAATGGAAAGAGCCAATGGTTGGAGAGACAAGAGGCAGAGCAAGCAGAAAAAAGGCAAGACAGAGTAAAGTCCAGCAGCCAGCTGAGAGCACGTGGGGAGGGACAGCATCGTAAGTGCCCTGGTGATGCCCCAGACGCCTGTCAGGGAGAAAGGTCCCCAACCACAAAGGAAAGGTTTCTTTTCCATGTGATGGGTGCCCAGGAGGGCGAGAGAAACTCCCTGATGCAGTCTTGACTTTTTGTCGAAGTAGGAGGCACTAGGAGCCTCGAGACAGAACAGGCAACTCCGAGGTGATAGTTACTTAACTACCAGGAGAGAAAGATGGAGGGAAGAAGCAGCTGAAAGCATGGCCTCTGAAGTTTGAAGTCAAAAACAGTAGGGGGCAGAAGCTACTAGAAACAAATGATCAGGACCCCAGGAGAGTTAAAATGGCATCTTGGTTTGGTTAGGAGAGGCCAAACTCCTTTGGAAAAGTGATCCATTTGTGCCCCCAAGCCCAACCCCCACCCAGGTGTCTGGGACGTATAAACTGATGGCAGGACTGCTCCATGGTGTGGTTAAAGAGAAGGTTGGAAGAGTTCAGAGCAGAAAGAAAGAGACCAAAGTAGACCAAGACCAAACATGGTTGGCAGGCTGTCTTCGGCAGGACTGTCTGAGGGAGGGAAGAGGGATCAGAGAATAGAGAGTTGAGAGAGAATCAGGAACAGGGAACAGAGGACAAGGGAGGAGGGGGGAAGGAGAGAGAGATTGCAGGTAGAGGCTGGAGGGAAGCTCATGAGCCAGAGGGAGGGAGATGCGGGGGGGGGGCAGGGCCATAACTGGTACTAGAGCTACTGAGGGAGCATGGAGTATTCATATGCTTATAGGCATCACAGGGAGCCATTAGTCCTTCTGCCAGAGGCAGACTGAACTGGAGCTACTTTCACAAGCTCCTGACAATGCTAGCTATTAGCTCATGGCCACAAGTCCTCCTATAGTCCAGGCTTCTCAATATTTGGACTGGCTTTGGAGTTTCACTGGGACCTAACAAGAACAAAGGTGTGGAATGCACATGGCTTCCCGAATGCTGATCTCCCCTCGTGTAGGATATTGAATCATGGTGCTGAGGAAACATCCTCAGAAGTACTTAGGGTTTGGATTGTGACTGTCATTTCCATCTGCAAGAGGAGGCCCATCGTTGTAAACCTGCTCCGTACTCCTAAATAATCTGGGAAACCTTTAGAAAAGTCACACAACATAGGATCAGTCTTTTAAAATTCCAAGTTATCTCCATGTGTGGAACACAGAGACCAGCAGGTGTGGTCTCTGTTCTGGCACAAACCAGCTCAAGCCAGATGGTCCTGCATCCAGCTAAAGCAAGGGCTCCTGGGAGCAACCTGCTCTGTGTTACTAGTTCACTCCCTTCACCGGATTCCTCAGTGTTCCTGTGTGTGTGTGTGTGTGTGTGTGTGTCACTGCTGGGCTGCCCAGCCCCATTAAATCCACTGTGTACTTTCAGCCCAGTGAAGATCCCCTCCTCACCTCTCTCATGGGGAAGACTAAGGACGTTTTCCTTCCAACAGCGTGCTCCATTCAATCAGTGTGATGGATCTGGGGTGGATGAAGTGTGCTGGGAAGCTGGGAAGGCCCTTCCCCTTTCCACACACCTCTGCTGTTAAGTTGGAGCCCAAAGAGCAGGCCACAGTGATGTGGGTTTGGCAAGAGGGCAGCAGAGGCAAACAATTATGGTGGATTTAGGGCCTAGGTGTGGGCTTTGTGGTCATAAAAATGGGGGCTGCCTCAGGCTGGTTCTCTGTGTGCAGCTAGCAGCTCCTTAATGGGAATTCTCAGCGGGTGGTTTTGATGTATTACTTACAGCTGAGCCCAGAGAGTGCTAACTTCTTTTACAATTCTCTTTCTCACAGATGCAATTACTGGAGTGAAATTTGGTCAGGGGCATGTACAGAGATTCTATTTTAAGGTTATTCTCTCTCTGTATCGAGGAGGGATCCTGGCAGTGTAGGACTTCAGCCCAAAGGTGAGCACTCCTGTGGTGCCGGTCCTTACTCACATGCTGTTATTTCACTGCAGGGCTGGGAGTGGACTGGGTTGGTCACAAGTGACTCCTTGAGCATCTGTCTGCTTTAGGCTGCTTATGATTTTGTCTGGTTCTCCCTCCACCATTGGACTCAACTTGGTATTCTGAGTCTTCCAGCTTTACTCTACGATCCAAGTCCCAGCTTAGATATCACTGGGAGGGCCTAGCCTCAGTGTGTAGGGGAAGCCCACAATGAAAAGAGCTGAGCTGAGCTGAGCTGAGTGTGTTCACGTGTTCTGAACGACACAGCTCTACTGCCTCCTGGCTTCAGATGACTCAGGCTTAGACACTTTCCATCCAGGTTGACCATATGTCTCAAGCTACAAAAACAGATTAAAAGATGTGATTCAGTTACCATGGCAACCTGTGTGGTTTCTAGGAAAGCGCTGAGCCCTATTGGGCTCTAGCAGGTGCATCATGAAAGATATAGGGACAAATCTCATCTACCTGTGAGCTACAGATTCAGGGTGGGTATCTCAACTCAAGGTTAGGTCCAGTTTGTTCTGTTTGCTTAAAGATGATATTATTTATCCTGTGTTTGGATGTATATGCCAAGTGGATTGTACAGTAAACTTAAAGACACTCCAGAAACAAAGCCAAATTATCTTTCTTCTTGTACCACCCTGTCCCTCAAAAAGGAATGTTTCAGATTCTGAACATACCTTGGGTTATTATTTGATTTTTTTGATGTAGATTTTTCTCATAGATCTTTAATCAGATAAAATGAAGGTCTTCTCTTATTAAACAGAATCAGGGAGGAAGGTAATACAGTAGCCCAGTGGGAACCTTATCTTTATCTCCAAATCAGCATGCCCAGGATCTCAGTGTATGACCCTACTGTACTTTTATATCCCTGGAAGATGAGTCTGCTGTGCCTAGTCACAGGGCAGGTCCTGAGAGGGTCCTAAGACTTCCTCAGGATCATACAGTGAGTCTGATCAAGCCCCATGACCTGAGCAGTCAGCCTCCTGAAGTCAAAGGGTGTATATGTGTGTATGTGTGATACACCCGAGGTAGGCAGCAGCATAGGCCTCCTCATGTGATGCTCCTGCCAGACACAGTAGTGGGTCAACTGGCATCTGAGGTCCCTGATTTCCAGTAAAAGCTTTGAGTGGGAGGAGACAGGATTGGCTGTTGTCTTACCTGGTGGCCTATAGGGAAAGAAGCTTGCAATGTGCTTTCTCAGCCTCAGCAGGAGTAGGCTGCTGTTTCGGTTTCTGGTCATGAGCAGTGAGGGGTTTGGGTGATGTTGGTCAGGCATTTGGGAAGGCCTGGTAGCTTGGCACCTTTGTTCTCACCCATGTAGGCTGGAGAAACGGCTGTGCAATGATTTGGGGGCTACAATGTATCTCCAACTCAGATATGAAGTATTCCCAGATTTGTGATTATTTAAAGGGACACTCAGCAGGTACTGGCACAAGAAATTACTTGTATTTTTTTAAAATAATAAATTTCTCTTGACTTAATATAGGAAAGTTTATTAACATTCTGCATGCTGATCAGCACCACTGTCTAGGCCCTAGCAGAGAAGTTATTGGGAGTGACATTTAGAGGTAATCACAGCCTTAATGTTTGTGGCATTTCTAGAACCTTTAATTCAGGACAGCTCCTGATCCCTGGATCTGCAAGAACACAAGCCACCACTACAGGCTTCACTTACAGACACAGAACTCGGAGGACACTGCTGCTGCTTTCCTAGTTAGCTTGGACCTCTAAACAAGTGTCACATGGATGAAGAGGACTCAACAAATAAAAAACTAAAGGGGATACCTATTTAACTTTATCCCAACAAAAGAACATGAGTGCATCCTCTCCAGGGCTCAGTTGATAGAGTTCTTGTCCAGCACACACAAAGCCCTTGTTTGAAACTTAGCACCACATAAAATTGCTCTGGTGGTGCTTGCCTGTAATCCCAGCACTCTGGAAGTGAAGGGCGGGGGTCAGGACATCGTAAGGCATTTTAGATACTGAGAAAGTTTGTAGCTAGCCAGTGCTATGTGAGACCACTTCAGGGTATGGAGAAGACAATGTTCAGAGTTTTCCACATGTGGAAAGCATTAAAGGCACAGGCTTTAGGACCCCTTGGGACAGAGAGCTATATG
This sequence comes from Sigmodon hispidus, assembly GCA_004025045.1. Classification (NCBI taxonomy): domain Eukaryota; kingdom Metazoa; phylum Chordata; class Mammalia; order Rodentia; family Cricetidae; genus Sigmodon; species Sigmodon hispidus. Next base: position 43,510 of record PVIH01014210.1, on the reverse strand, counting down.
GGTTTTGAAGCAGGACTGGGTCTTGCTCCCCCAGACCCTGGAGAGAACACAGTCAGCTCAAGAAGGTATCAGTTTTCTTTATGTTTTTGAAAAACAAACTTATTTTGGACAGGTGATGTCAACATTTTTTTTTTAACTCCTTTCTTCTACCCTTAAAGTACCTGCCATACCCTTCAGTGTCTGCCTGAGTCTGCATACTCTGTGAGGGCTGCTCTTTTCCGATGGAAAGTCAACCAGCCCAGCGCCTCTTCTTGGAGACCTCAGGGAGGTCTTCAGTCCTTCCTGGCTCTCTGCAGAGGACAAGCTCTTTAGGTCTCTTGTATTTTCATTTGTTCAGCCTAAGGCTCTAGCAGCTTTCCACTGTCTATTGTACAGACTTTACACTATTCCTTTATAATGTAGGGAACTGTGGGAACTCTTCAGAAAAGCCTGCCTTCCCCCTCTAGCAAGGTTCTGGCTCTTTCTCAGCTTGACTTTTTATGGACTTAGCACATTTGGAAAGTCTTGGTAATTCATTATCCTTTTTTTTTATTTTAACAAATTCATACTGTATAATCTTGAAAGTCTTAAAATACTAATAAAATATTCCATACTAAAAATAAAAAACAGCAATAACAAAAACAAACACAGGAAAGTATGAACTTACTACTGGGTGATTCATTATCCTAACAAGGGCTTACTCATTTATACTTAGCTCAAGCTTCTTTAGGTATAGTTGGCAATTCTGAGCCCAACAGGTGGCATTTCCAACTTCACGTGGATACACATGGGCTTCACTTTCCACAAACCTCCTTTTTGATACCATACAAGGTCTTGGAGATCCTGTCACAGCGGTGTCTGTTTGTCACTATCTGCAGCAGTGACTCAAACCAAGCATTGTCTGCATGGCTCTGCAGAAACCTGTACCTGACCTAGATACCAACCCTTGGAAGCTGGCCTTCCTGCCCCGGGTCCTCTTCCTGCTGCTCCTAGGCTCAAGCTTCCCTGTGCCACCTTTTAATTGCTTTTCCTGAGATTTACATTTTCCTCAAAGTTTACAGAGCAGTGGGTAAGTCAAATATGTCCCAGAAGGCAATAAGAAATTTCATTCCATTGGCACAAAGATAGACAAGCCCTGCCCAGTAAAGAAGTGAGGAACACTGAAGACCTTGCTTTGGGGATCGCCAGTGCCTGTTCAGCTCTAGATCCTTGGAAACATCAGGAGTAGTGTGGTGATCTGGTCTCCGCTTTCTATTGAGAATACCTGGCAGGAAATTCATATATAGCATTTACTTTTTTTTGGTGAGGGTGCACTGATGTCAGCATCCTCTGAATCTGTGGTCTCCATAGTGCAGCTGCATCTACCTGTTCTTTCTCCTGTCTTCAAAATTGATGTGGTCTCCATAGTGCAGCTGCATCTACCTGTTCTTGCTCCTGTCTTCAAAATTGATGTAAATAAAATTATACTCTGGAGTCAGCTTTGCTAATCTACTATTTATGATTTGCCTAGAAAGAGGAAAATTGTGCCGCCTTCTTTTGGTTTATTGGGATTAGGATATGTACCACAGTGTTCTCAGTATTTCACTCATTGTTTTATCAGGATGCCATACTACCTTGGGTTGGATTTGTGTCCCATTCCACAGATACGAAGGGCTGTGCCTTAGTGATGTATGCTTTCTGTGCCTGGCATGAAGGTTTTTCTTTACAGCTCTGAAGGCCACCAGATGTCAGTGTAGCTGAGAAAACAGATTATCTGACACACGGTAGGAAAGGTGAGGGCTCCATCACTGGGCCTCGGCCTGGCTTCCTTCTTGCTCTGAGGGGATTTGCACAGGGCTGCATCTCTGCAGAAACTCCAGAGGTTAACATCATGGGAGACACCATGCTGAGTGAAAAGTGGCAGTTTGCCCAGTGTCTAGCTCTGTAACTTCATGGTGTAGCAGACACAGCAGACTAGGCTGTGACAGAGTCTGTATGAGTAAATGGCTTGGGTCTTTTTGGTCTTAGTCTTGGGCTAAGACCTTGAGGGCTAAGCTTGTCTTTGCCTACCTGACAATTTCCTGCCTTGTTGTTGTTCCTAGAGACTCTGATTATAGTCCAAAGACCCCCAGCCTCACCGTTGTCCTAGCTAGAGGCCAAGCATTCTTTGTAGCAAGGCCCTATGCAGACTTGACACTGTCTTATGTGACTGATATTTACCTGAACCTCATAGCTGAGGGAAGTCAAGTCTTTGCCTAAACTCTCTGGTCTCAAACTCCCATTTGGTGACTGTCTAAAGGAAAAGATACACACACACACACACACACACACACACACACACACACACAGACACACACACATAGACACACACACAGACACACACATAAGACACACACACATACACACACGCACACACATACACATACACACATACACACACACATAGACACACACACAGACACACATACACACACATGCTCTCGCACACACACACACACACATACATGCACGCACGCACACACTCTAGAGTTGAGCCACAGAGCAGCCATATTCAGTTGGTTCACTCCCCCTAAACAGGTAAGATCCGAATCAAGCTATGGTTCTTGAAGTTTTCTTTTCTTTCATTCATCCTTTGTGGCTACCTGGGCCATTGCAGAGGGGTCTGCATTACTGAGGTTATGTTAATTAGGGGTGTGGACTTGGAAACCTGGGATATGGAACCAACTAGATGTCTTAGGTGAATGGACATAGGAAACAGGATGGGGTGCAGCAGTTAATGGGGGGACTGATGGAGCACCAAAAATTCTCCTTGAGAGAGGTGTCAGAGAGTTCCCCAGTGTCTACTCTGGTGCTCTGCTAACCAGCGCTAACTGTTTCCACCCAAGTTGCCCAGCAGGGGGCACAAGCACCATGAATAATAGGCAATGTGGGATGAAAATCCAGACTCAAGGGAGCAGCCAGCATAAATACATCCAAGATCATCCCAACCTGAGTGATTCTGGCTGTCCCTATGGCCCAGAGGCAGCAGGGAAGCAAAAGAGACCCATGTTTCACTTCATAGTGGTCCCCCATTAGCCAACTAACCCAGCACAAGGGAATAGAAGCTGGAGGTGAATCTTTAGTCACAAAGACCAGAAGTCGGTGCACTCGAAGTGGTAGCATAGTGCTGTCTGTGGGACTATCTTGATCTGCCATTGTCTTGAACCTGGAGGAACTTGATGGCTTCATGTTCGCCTGGTGTGCTTCACTATGAGACACTGGAAACTGCAGAGGCTGGCATATCCTGGATGCTACCTGTTACCACATGTTAACACCAAAGGTGTTGACAAGAAGATACACCAGAACTACAAATGTGCATTGCCTGCTTAATAGTCAGAAGCTGAGCTCCTGTATGTAGGCTGTGCTGCACAGGAGATGGAGCTATGTCCTAACTTTAGGATGCAACAGAAAACCAAAAACTGCTTGGCTGGGCTCCCCCAATCATACTGGATAAAGCTGGTCTGTATGAATGGGCTCAGGACTGAGACTCTACCCTCTGCTGTGGGTTCATACACATACACACACACACATGCACACACACATGCACAAACACACACACACATACACACACACGCACACACATGCACATACACACCCACACACACACGCACACACATACACACATGCACACACACACACACATGTACATGCTTGTGCCCATGTGCATTTGTGTGAATAGACAAGAGGACAGTTTCAGAAGTTAGTTGTCTCCTTCCATCGTGGGTTTTGGGGACTGAACTCACGTTGTCAGGTTTGTGTTGCAAGAGCTTTTACTCACTGAACCTTCTCTCTAACCTCTGCTACATTTTTTATTTTACCTTTTTTATGATTTATTTATTTATTTGTACATGAATCCTTGTTGGCTTATGTATACCTGTCTTCACATGCCACATGTGCAATGAATAGTGTAAGAAGAATTTGGAACTACTCCAGGTTCCTGACCTCTTAGCCTCCAAGTTCTGTGTTTCCCCAGGGCCTCCAATAGACCACTGTATAGCAACCCAAGATATGTCACTAGCCCCCAAAGGTCCTGAAAGAGGTTGCCTGAGTATTTTAAAAGGAGTTCACTTACTGGACTAAGTCATCAGAGATAGACTAGCAACTTTGACGTTGACAAGTAAGGAGGACCACTGGCAGGCTTGAGGGAAATTCTGCCAGGCTTCTCATGTGCAGCAGTAAAGGGGAGGAGGATGTAGCACACATCTCAAGGCCTGAAGCTGGGAAGACAATAATCCCTATAATCTCAGAGCCCTCTGGGTTAATAAAAAGATCTTCACTGTGATGTGTGGGTTATCTAGGACAGTGCCATGATGGCCAAACTAGCTGCTGAGACTCTTCATCTGCTTTCCAAATGACATCTCAAGGTGAAAATCATCTACAGTCTGGCCCTTTGTGTCTGGGTGAATAAAGATGGCTTTATTCTTCCTAGAGAGGGACAGACAGAGACATGTAACCTTGAAATATCAAGCCAAACCACTCCAGGCATTCTAAATAGGAGGCAGACTAGCTCCACTACCATAACACCTACTCAGTGAGTATGATTATTCTATTCACAATCTGCATCCTGACCTCCCTCCCCCAGCCTCCCAACCTGGCCTTGATGTGATGTGTGATGGAGACCTTAAGCAGAAGCCTGATGCTGACTGGGATGGATAATCTTCACTACCAGTTTGACTGGATTTAGAATCACTCAGGAGACATACCTTTCTGGGCATTCCCAGACAAGGGCTTAACTGAGGGGTGTATGCAAACAGAGTACATTTAAAAAAGGGTCATGGCTACTTCACTCGGAGAAAAGTTTTATCATACACAAGGGAGAGAAAATATTTAGAGGTATCTAGAAGGGTCCAGAGCAGAGAGAAAAAGAAACGGACTGGACATGGCCAGGGCTGGGGAAATGTGGAGAGTAGCAGGGTGTAGTGGAGTTTCTGAGGTAGCAGAGAACAGCAGGAGAAGGTAGTGGACAATAATGGGTTATAAGGAGGATGAGTAGCTGAGGGGAGGAAGCCCATGAACAGGATCAGGCCTGGGCATTTAGGGTAAGCGAGAGGAGCCAGATGCTATCATGGTAGACTTGGAAATGTATAATGGGACTACAGGAGACTGGAGGCTAGCACGGACTTTGATATGGTAAGTGTCACAGGTATATGGCAAGGAAGAGTCAAGTCCTTGATGAGGTAGTCCCAAATGGTTTAGGCTCTCTAGACAATAACTGGCCTGCCTCATCATTAATGACCTTCTCCCTAGAGACAGTGGCACCAGGGTCTCCTGAGTCTATGCCAGGAGGTTTGCAGCAGACTTCCACTTTAATATTCCCTCCTGTTTTGGGTGCCACGTTAATAAAAAAGTGCAGGGTTCCCATGTAATTCCTGGCCTATCTCTTGACAACTGACCCCTAACTGATTGTAGAGTCATTGAAGCCGTCATGGTATTTAAAATACATTAAAATGTTACATTAAAAGCTACAAAAAATACATTAAAAACTTTAACTGTCTGAGTTAAAGTTTCTATTGCTGTGATGAAACACTATGACCAAGAGTAACTTAGGAAGAAAGGGGTTTACTTGGCTTATACTTTCACATTGCTATTCATCATTGAGATAAATCAGGACAGAAACCCAAATGAGGCAGAAACCTGGAGGCAGGAGCTGATGCAGACGCCATGGAGGGGTGCTGCTGATTGGTTTACTCTCTGTGGCTTGCTCAGCCTGCTTTCTTACAGAACCCAGGACCACCTACAATGGGCTGGGACTTCTGCCATCAGTCATTAATGTCCTATAGGCATTTTTTTTTTTTTGTATAGTCCAATCTTATGGAGGCATTTTCTTAGTTGAGGCTCCTGCCTCTCAGATGACTTTAGCTGTGTCAAGTTGCCATAAAATTGTTCACACAAACCAGGGTGCTGGGGCGATAACTCAGTGGGTAAACTGCTTTCTGTGTGAAAACCTGAGCTTGGACCCCAGCACCCATGGGAGACCCACATTTGTGACTCCAGTGCTTGGGGGTGAAAATCAGTAAATCCGGGGACTCACTGGCCAGCCAGTCTAACCAAATTAGTGAGCTTCTGGTTCAGTGAAAGGCCCTGTCTCAAAAAATATGGGGAAAGATATAGGCAAATATTCACTATTGACCTCTGGCCTCCACATAAACACAAATGGGTGTGTGCACCCCCCACATGTATACACACACACACCAGAAGATCAACCTTGTAGTATTCCTAAGTTCATTTGGCTTTCAAAGCTGCTGGCAAGAGACTCATAGGACACTTTATGATGGACCAAGAGAACCAAAGGGTTCATGATGCCCAAAAGATCAGAACTCTCACTGGTGGAGCTCAAAGTGCTCTGTTGGCTCTGTACTCACTATTTTGACTTCAGTCCGTCTCCACATGCCCACCCGAAAGCATGCTGGCTAATGCACTGATCAATCTCACTAGATGCTTCACCCCTGCAGTGGCTGTTTGAGTGGCAACCAATTGCATCTGAAGCCAAAGGACAGCTCTGTTAAAGCTGGAGAGCCTCAGGCTATGGAGTATGTAAGCCCCAGGCTATATGACTCTGCTGAGCCAAGAGTAAAGCTGCCACTCAGGCGAGCTATTTCTATCTCAGGTTGGCTCAGCCAATGGTGTTATGAAGATGGACAAGATGTACCTGCCTTAGGAACACTGAGTACCTCCCTAAGCCAGAATACTAATGGGCGAATCAACTGTACCCCACTGCAATGATCCACTGATTGTGACACTGTCTGAGATACCTGGATGGTGGGCATGTTTGGAGAAAAGCATGAGCAAAGGGGGCTAGGTGTTGTGGGCTCTCTTTCTCAGAAAGAATGGATGTGATGTATCTGGAGTCTAATGGGAGAGTTCACTGCTGTCTCCTGATGTCAAAAATACATCTGCTTCTGTGCAAGGAACACCTGAAGGAAACAACACACATGGATCCTATGACCCTGAACTTAGCAGGGCTTCTGTGACTCAGGTCCTATCTCAACTGCAGCTGACTGCCTGCTGTTGAGACCCCCCTGGTTCCCTCTGAACTGATCCCTTGGCTTCATTCTCTCTTGATAGCACCCTATCACTCACCTGTCCACCACTGTCTGAATTGCCGTGAGAAACCCAGAAAGATACTCTTTTCTTCTGACCTGACTAATGGTGCTTCTTTGGAGAACATGTTTGCAGTGGGTCAAAGCAGGGTCCAGGTGGCCATTGTGCTGCCCTCTTTACTAGCCAATCTTCCATCGTGGGCAACCTTAGTCCTGAGTTGTATTGCTCTGCTGGTCATAGTCCCCTGGGTACTTCAGTGTATTTTCTAGGTTATAGGAGCAGAATCTTGAAGCAGGAGGAGGCAGCCAACCCCTCTCTTCCATTATTAAAGCTACTTTGCTGGTCTTGTCAGGCCAAGATGAATTGCATGGGAGGATGACATTATAATGTTTGGCATTGGGGGTGGGGGCTTAATTTTATCCGACAAATATTGAGTAAAAATGCTAAGCATATAATAGTGCATGTAGCCCAGGGCTTATCTCCATGAGACTTGCATCCAAGGGCCATTTGAACTTTCCTTAGTCAGATGCTCTAATGCAAAGCTATCATAATGAGGGAGCGGACACTTAAGTCAGACATGACAGTAGGAGAAAGTTCCTCTCTGAGCTTCAGTGTAGCAGGAAATCAAAATTTACCCAAATAAACACTTACGATGTCAAAAAACTAAATCTTGTTGGGATGTGGCCAGCTGTTGGGAGACCCTGGGCCCCAGGTGACTCACACTCTTGGTTCCAGAGTGCCCCCAAATAAAAACTCTCAACTCCTCCCTCTACGCGTCTTAGCCCCATTTATCTCCTAAAATCGTTTATTATCTAATAAATACCTTTCTTCCTAATAAATATTAACTAATCATATTAAAAAACAATTAAAAATCACCCTACTGTATCTGGTGGCAAATAAATTACTAAAAATAAATATTAAAATAAAAAACTAACAATATACCTAGAACATAAGCCAAACAATGTAAAATTAATATAAAGGTCTAATTCATTTCTTTAAACAATAAAAGCTGTCACAAAGTCAAACATCTAGCCCAGATAAAACCAAAAATCGTTTACAACATTCCAGGTTGCAGTGAAGGGTGAATTTAGGTTGTAGGTGGACATAGAGGCTACATCTCTAAACTAGCCTATGTAGAGTGGCATGAGATGGATGCTTCCTGGTGTCATGGGTCCTCTCCTGGTCCAGGAGCCTTGGCATCACACAGGTGTTCGTGTTCTGCAGCTTACTGTCCATCAAGCCCTGCAGACTGTCATGACCCAGCCTCTTTCACTGGGGCACTTCTTCTCTGACTTTGGACTCTCCAGGGCCTCCCCCTTCACATTTGGTTTTTTAGCTTCTTCCCTGATGCTCTAGATATAAGCTGGGTTCTCTTCCTCAAAAATTTGATCTTACTGTGATGGTCAGTCTTGGTTGTCAGCTGGACTACATGGAGAATTAACTAAATTCCTGTGAGGAGCGAAGGCCAACCTTTAACCTGGGTCTTTGATGTGAGAAGATCCACCTTCAGTCTGGGCCACACCGTCTGCTGGACGCCTATGAACGAACATGGAAGAAGGAAGCTTTGTGTTCCTTGACTGCTCGCCCTCCCTTTTGCTGGCACATTTATTCCTTCAGTGGCATTAGAATCTACTTCCTTGGTATTCCAGAATATATTAAAGGCAAGCGAGGACATCCAGCCTCATGGAATGAGCAATTTATGAATTCTTGGACTTTTCCTTAGTAAACAGGCATCATTGGACTAGCTGACCCACAGCCAATAAACCACTCTAATACAGCCACTTCCTCTCTATATACTTTCATTTTCTAAGATCCTCTAGAGACAACAGACTGCAAGAGAGAGCCCAGTGGCCTTGACTGGGCTGCATTGAACTTGCATATCCAGTTTCCAGATTCCAGTGTCCCTCTCTGGGGCATCTGCTGGCTTACTGGCAGGCATTGGGAGTCACTGTCCTTTCCATGAGCCTTCCCTTTCATTCTTTGCCTTCAGTTCCTACCTGTTCTTTAGAAATGCCTTTCTCCACTGGGATGCCTTCAGGGTATGTCCAGAATTGTTCCTCCTCCCCTCCAGATTCAGTCCTATTGAAACCTTAGGAGATCAGAGACCTTCGGACACTGTGGCTATTGCTGCTTTCCAATGTTTCTCTCCTGGCCTTGGAATCCTCCATGTTCTCCCTGTGAGTGATTCCTGTTGTTTCTTTTCATTCTTTATCTTGTGTTTGCACAAATCTTCTCTCTCAGACTTGGTCTTTGGGTAGAGTTCTGGGAGAAGGCTGGATTCAGGGCTGGAGGACTATACCTCAGAGCAAGGCAGGGTCAGCGACTTTAGTATTTTGTGCTTTGGACCTAATTAAAACCAGAGACCAGGGATTAATGAGCACCAACTGTTTTCATTAGATTTGCATGGACTTGATCTCAAAATGATGTAGGAACAGCACGGATAATCAAAGACACTGGCTGGAGCCTGTTGATTTTGATGACTATAATTTTGTTATAATTCAAAAAGATTTTGCAGTTAGGATTTTGAGAAGTTTTGTGTGTGTTAAACATACAGCAATAAGTCAAAATAAAACTTAGAAGTCTACTTAAATGTGAGTGTAGAGATGATAGAGTGCTCTGTATTCTACTTATAAATGCCTGCTCTATCCACATAAAGTATTGGCAAAAGCAGATTCAGGTAACTCCCTAAAAGGAACATCACTATGCTACTCCATTTCTTTTGAAAAAGTTCATGAAATTTACAGAGTCCATGAAGTTTCCTTATGGTAAGTATAACATCCAAAGATTAAGTTGAGAAAGAGCCAGAAATGAGCTCTGGTCATACACATTCTTGCCATTCTAGCACACAGGAAAACTTAGTAGAATAATGAGTTTTCCAGGCCAGCGCTGTGGAGTGACACCCTGTATCAAAGCCATCACCATTACTGTCACAAGAACAGAAACATGGGGCTTGGTGGCTCAAATTCCAGCATTCAGAAGGTGAAGGCAGAAGGGTAAGGAGTTCAAGGTTAACCTGTGAAACCACATTTCATAAAACAAAAAGCAAGTAAAAAGCAAAGTAAAAAAAGGTCTAGGTTAATTTTTGCTTCAGTGTGACTCTTGGATAATTATTTCAAGAACCCACCAGGCACGCATCATCCTGCAGATATGAGCTCCAGACCACAGAACTCTATTATGACATATGTTATACAGGTCTTCCCTGCCCTGGACCTGTTGTATCTGTCCTGCACTGACAGACAGAGGTTTCTCTTGCTGGTGGGACTTTAGAACCCACTTTTCATTCACAGGAGCGCAGCCCTTACCCTTGGCTATGAAAGGCAGTATTAACGCCTTATTTCTTGCACCCTGCAGGTGGGATAATTCTAATGCAATGACCATTGTAGTATCTGGAATATCCTTGTGAATCTAAGCCCTAAGTATTCTCAGTGGTGGCTGGCCTGATGGCATATTAAAGGAAAGGTAACATTCTCACTTGTCTGCTGTGGTATTTCTTTTCCAGGTTCTGCCCCCTCCTCCATATTTGATGTGTTTCAGGGTGGAAATAAAAACAAAAGTTGGCCAAGGCAGAAGCTCAGTGGTATCTGCTACCCCTGACACCCACACTGGTGGGTCACAGGTGAACATGACTGCCAACAGCTTTTTCTACACCTTTGTTAGATAGAAGTTTAACAGCCTAGGATGACTGGAATTTTGAGGAAACCTGTAGTAAAAGATAAGAGACCTGCAAAACACAGAAAAAAAGCTATGAAATAAAGAGAAGATGAAAACTAAATAAACATAATACAGATCCAGGAAAAGCAAAGAGAAATATAAGCAAAGCATATGAACCCCATGTATGCTCCTTGGGCACAACACTAACAAAGTGGTCATATTCAAATAAAGAGTATTGATCTGAGAACATTGTAACTGAATTGGAAAGGTGTGTATGTGTGTATGCATGTGACAGGAATATGTTGAGTGTAATGATGTATTTTGCTTCCATTGAGTTTTAGAGAGTACAGAACTTGAAAACCCAAGAAAGTACCACACAACTTTGGCATTATAGACTATTGCCACAGCTCTTGCTTACCATCCAGAACCTGATGGTAAAACCCTATTGCTGAAGACACTATATATTTGAGTCAAGGGCATGAAGAAACCAAGCTGGCATCAATCTAGAAGCTTCTGCTATGCTGGCTAGCTTTCACAGTGCTGGAAGGTTCTGTGCATGCTATTGGGGGGAGAAACATCATCAACAGACTTACCCAGCCATGAACCCTGTGAGTTGTAACAATGACAATCCTGTCAAGATTGTCATACCATGCCTACTGGTATGGTAATGGTGGAGGATTATAGAAGTAACCAACACTTTCTTCTTGGGTTTAAAGCTTGCTTCACAGTACAGAACTCATGTCTGGTTATGTTAATTTGGGCCAAAAATCCATGGCTGACTAAGTCATAACCCTATAGCTGAAGCTAATAATATTATTGTAATAAATTGACATAATAATGAACTACCTACTAAGTTTTTATGCATATGTCCATACATTAGTAAATCTGTCAAACCTAATTCAAGGAACTTCCATTTTCAGTATATGATGATTAGTAGAGTGATCTGCATCTGGTTGAATGTAGAGAATAAGAGACTATGGGGTGCTCAGCTCTAAGTGAGACATCTATATCACATTCTCTTCCTCCAGGTCTTAGGGTCATCATGGATGATGGGGTGGGAAGAGTGTAAGAGCCAGAGGCAGTGAATGACTGCAGTGAAACCATGTTTGCTGGATAAGACAGGGACAAAGTATCATGAACTCAGAGGGGCTCTAACTACACGTGTAAGATCTACACAAGATCAAATCAGCCATATTCCCAGCGTGAATTGGGGAGGGACTCATGGGGTCCCTCCCTTGATAGGGAGCTATTGGCTGTTGTTGGCTGTGAAGGAAAGTGAGTAAGGTTTCTTCAGAGATGTAGCTCCTGAGAGACTATGCACACTCCGGTCCTACACACATTCAGGCAACACTGTTCACTTTATTTCTGGGAAAGAGGGTCTCTTACTGAACATGGAGTTCACTGATTGGCTACAGTGGCTAGCCAGTGAGCCCCATATCTTCTTGTTTCTGTCTCCCAGCCCTGTGATTAGAAGCACATATAAGTTTGTGTACCTGTGCACACAGGCTTGCTTTTTTTGGGGTCAAAATGCTTCAAAAGGCCTTTATTCTTCCAAGAGAGGTGGAAATGCTTCTTTTTGAGGAAACAGGTACAAAGAAACTGAGAGATGCTCAGTACAGCTAGAACTTTTGATACTTGAGATACTAAGACCAGAATCTGGATCCCACCCCATCTTCAAGGCTTGCTCTAAGATAAAAGCCAAACAGTGTGGCCTTTTGATTCCCTGCTTTCCGGGCAGGATTCTATTTTGCTATTCAAGCTAGAACTTACATATTTTTTTTCTGAGAAAGACAAATATGCAAGGGATGTAAAAACAAGGTAGCGTTCCAGGGTTACAGAAGAGGGCTTTGATATGAGGTCCTTGCCCCTTTGTAGATGTATCTCATGTAGAGAGCTCCTGATGAGTGGGCTCACATTGCATACAGCTTCTAGGCAGCTGAAAGAAGAGCCTCCACTTAGTGAGAAGGCTCTGAAAAGTTTCTGACTGCTGTTCCCACATGTGCAGGAGCTATCCCTGGGCACCACTCAAGGGAATATGTGAATGTCTTTATTGAGGATGTGGGGCATGGTCAGGTGAGGGACGTCAGAGACCTGTGCCCCTCAGTAACTGAAAACAAGTGAAAAGCTCACTGCAGTAGCCCACCAGGGTGGGCTGCCACTTGCTTAATAGATGGCAATTGATGCCTCTGGTACTTTCTTTTGGGGGCTGTGACACTCTGGCCCCACTATTCTGTACTTTCTCTTTTTTTTGGGAGACATGCTCTTTGGGGCTGTTTTGGAATCTCAAAAGTCTTGTGTGAGGAGCCATTGCCAGGCTGCTTGGTGTTCACTATGGTAGCCACTGTGTTAGAAGACAATCTCAGCATTTATTATCTCAGAGGTACCTTCTGGGGTACTCAGATCAGCACCCTTCCTATGCACTGCTTATATACTGAAATCATTTCTATGCTATGCTTCTTTTTCTTCTTAGTCTCTTTCTATTGGTAAAAATGAAGATTTTCTGAAGGCGTTTTGTGATAAAGGCAAGAAACCAGCCCTGGTTGGGCTGGAAGTCTCCACAAGAAGCACCCTTCCCTGTGCATGGCCTTATGATCAGGGGTAATACTTCAGCCTTTTCTGTTGCCAGGGACATCTTAGTCAAGTAGACAGTCGCTGCTTTTCTATGAGCTAAAGACACCCACAGTGCTGTTTGGCTTGCCTAGGCTACCATCAGCCCTAGAAACTGTCAACCCTTGGTGTTGCCTCACTCTATCCCCTAGGCCATTGAGGATTCCTTACCTGAGTACGAAGGTGGCTGTAGATAGAAACTCCTGCAATGGCCTGATCATTTGTCAACTTCGTTCTCAAGAAATTGTGTAGACTCAGGGCTGTCTTAGGTGAGCCTGGGCAGTCTCAGCACCCTGCTTCCAACAGCTACCACCACCTAGGATATGGCAGAGAGTGCTCATTGGGCTTGCTAGCAGCCACTGTTTTAAGAACTGAGGTCATTTCTTCAGAGCTGCAGAAGCAACTGGGTCACCTCAGAGTGTGCAGTGGAGTGGGAAATAAATGGATGGCTCTGAGGAACAGAACTCAGAGAAGGGAAGCAGAACGTCCCAGTGACTTGCTGGTACGTATCTGGCTTTCTCTGGTTGTTCTGAGCTAAAAGATACAAAATATGGGAAGCTGTCTGTCTGTCATGAGCAGAGTTTTGGTATCATGACTGACAGCCAGGTCATGTCCTAGTCACTGTCGTTGTGTGCACTACCACAATCCATGGTTAGGGCTGTTGAGGTTGAGACCCCAGGACTGAGATGAGTGCCATCTTATTCTGAGGAAAGAGGCCTCTGACTCATGCACCTCTATCTGCCTAGCACACTGAGGCACTGTTAGCTGTCTCTGAAAAGGAATCAGCCAGTGCTGACATTGTTTTTTAGAATATCCACTTAGGGCACTTACGGGTCTCCCTGCACAAAGGGCCTGGTTGTATAGGGAATCTGCTTCTCATGCAGGACCTGGGAGTATGGGGAGCTAGCTCCCAATTGGGAACCTGACATAATAGTAGATTGGGTCTGCATGAGGGACTTCAGGGTATAGAGAGCAAGCTCCCCAGTTAAATACTTGGGCTACAGGGAGAGACCTAGCTCCTCATGAGGAGCCTAGGATCTTAGGGTGCTGAGAGCTGGCTTCATGTAAGGTGCTTGAGGGAGGGAGATGGAGCGAGTAAGAGCCCCTGCAATAAGGTTGGGCTTGGTCCTGGGCTTGTGAGGAGCGGGGAGTAGTGAGAGCCGCCTCCCTGCTGCTCTGAGGGACACTCCACAGTGACAGGCTGGGCTCAGGCTGTGTGCTCCTGTCACCCATTACCCTTCCATCTTCAGCACTGGGCAATTCCGTTTTAACGAACAGGGTTAGAGGAATCACAGCATTTGGAAGAAGCACCAACGAGCCATGAGAAATTGATTTGAAAAACAAGAAACCCTATCTGATGAAAATTCCGCCTGAAGAATTTCTGTTGCCAGGTGCAAGGTCTCCTGAGCCGGAAATCCAGCAGAGGTCAGAGCACAGCAGGACGCTGGGCAGAGCAAAGGGCCTTCTGCTGTCTGAGGGAAACTCTTTTAGCCTCCAATTCATGTTCTAAATGTCATCTCTCACACTGGGAGCCATTTCTGCATCATTTATGTGAAGGCAAAGTCAGGGGTGGTTTTGCCAGGCAGCTTTTGGAGAGGCAGTCTCCACCCCACGGGAACCTGGCTGAACTTCAGGTCTCTTCATGGTGTTAATTGGAGAGCATGTTAAGTACACTTGACCTTTTTAAATTTATAACTGCGGTGTTTAAGTTTCTTAGGAGTTTGCAGGATTTTCAAACTTTGGTTTTTGACTGAAAAAGAGAAAAAAATGTGGGGAGGGGATGGGGGAGGGACCATAGAGACAGTGCTGACAGTCACCCTGTGGAACTGGGTGTTTTCAGGCTCCGGTCCTTCGTGTCTCTCTGTCCTTCTGTCCTTTGCAGCCCAAATCAATGAGTTTGATAAGATATTCCCAGGGATGGGGGCTCCTGTAAAGATCTCCCTTCACAGAGCTTTGGGGCTCACAAGTACTCTGTTTATGGGCATGTACTCTGTGCCTCACTTTGGTTGTGGCTGGGCTGTTGTGGGGAGACACACACTGAACAAAATGGTTGCTTACTTGGAAAGCAAGGTCCATACCTCTGCCACCTTCTCTTATCACCTCTTTCCCCTTAGTGGGAGAAAATTTCTACCCAAGCTGCACTATCAGAGATGAGGACTTGAAAGCCACAGGGTTGGCTTAGGGATAGTGACTGGGAGGAGGACAGGTATGCTGTTCCATTTGCAGGGCATCCTTGGAGCTCAGCCTTCACTACACAGATTTTGTAGTGTCACCTGTGATCAGATCTCTGGAGATTGGCTCTCACTGATTGGAGAGCTGAGCTTCCCCAGATAGCTGTGTCCATTAATGCTGGTCAGGGCTCTGGATGGAGCTTCTAGTGTGGATTTGGCTTCAGTCAGGTTGGGACACTGAGAACAGTGGAGTACTGGACATGGGGGCTCTAGGCAGAGCAGGGTTTGAGAAAGAGCGCAGGGTGGGGTGCTTTCACATGTGCGGCTACTGAGTCCTCTGAATATCCAGGAGAAATGTTCATAACTCATGGGATGGCTGACAGAGGCTGTGAAGGCCTTTTGTCATCTTGGGGGCTGTGTTGGTTTCTGGTCTAATTGGAGCCCTTCCTTGCCCAGACAGTGCTGGAGTTACTGATAATATGTGTTGTCCCATCCCCACCCCACACTGGCAGAATGTCAGCTTTTGTTTGTTTTAGCATGAATTCCAAGAAGAGCCTCTATCTTTCAGGGCATCAACATCTTTTCCAGCTGGCCTCTATGTCCATAGACCTCAGTGATACTGATAATGACTTCTGTCATTCTTGTCAGAGAGGCCAATCACAATGGGGCCCTTCAAAAGACATACATTATGCGTGGGGCTTTATGGTCTCCTGGTTTCCTCCATGAGGGGCTGCCGTAGCTGGTTGTGGTTCCTAGGCAAGAGTTACCACAGCATATCCTCCCAACTTCTTCCTCTGGGTATTTCTATGCCTCTTCATTCTCTCATATGGGTGTAATAAGCGCTATGGTTAAGGCTGCATCAGCCCATCATATACATACCCAGCCAGCTTCTAGCGGATTCCCGTCTGACTATGCTGTCTTTTGAGTATTGTGATGTTTTGAATGAAAATGGCCCTCATAGGCCCATACAGAATGGCACTATTAGGAGATGTGGTCTTGTTGGAGTAGGTGTGGCCTCGTTAGAGTAGGTGTGACCTTTTTGGAGAAAGTTACCACTGGGGGTGGGATGTGGGGGTTTCAAATGATCAAGCCAATCCGGTGCTTATTCTCTTTTCCTGCTGCCTGTGGACCCACATATAGAATAAAGATCATTGCCAAGCAGTGAGGTGCAAAAGCAAAGAAAAATGAAATTTTGTTCTTCAACACAGGGAGCAGAATCATTTGGAAGTGCATGTAGGTCTGAGTGCCTGCTAATTTCACAGTTAAGGAACTCCATGGAATATCCAAGCCAGACAGAGCTTGGATGAGAAGCTGGATTTTTCTCCCTGCCCCCATCTAAGGTTTGTGGTAGTCACAGTAACCGCTGAGATTTTCTTGTATTTTGAGAGGGAGCCGTTGAGTCTCACGTTGTATCTTTAAGGCACTGTCCTTACCCATCACCATGGATAAAAGTATATGCCTTTCAAACAGATGAGTGCCTTTCCTTCAGAGATGTTATTGAGCAGTCATGATCTGCAGATCCCATAACATGAGAATGGACTTGCTACTGAGCCACACTAGACTCTGCTGTCTTAGGTGTCCTGTGTCTTGGAATTATTTATTAAAGTTGATGCCACAGAAGCCTGGACTAATCCTCTTGCAAGCACTTCTCTTTGAAAAGGCATCTTCAAAGAGAAAATGAATATACATAGATTCCCTTCAGAGAAAGGCTCTTTTTTTTCTTCAGTTTAAAGCCTTGACGTTTCTTCTGTACTCAGGGCAGTGGCTATGACTTCACCATTGCATCTCTGCAAATGCCCTTGTGAACTAACACATGGGGCTGCTGACTTCAGTGTATAATTTTCCATGTTTATCATCATGCCATTGAGCTCTGTGCAATATCAACTCAATTATGTAGAGGACATTTTCACAGCAGAGGTAAAAGCTCTGGAAAGCCAAATTTACCCAGAAATATATTGGTGTTCTTATCCAAGGGGCTCATGATGAGTGACTGTGGTGGTTTTGACTGAATCGTGAGATGGATCTAGGTGTCTGTCTGCTTGGAGATAAGTGGAGAGAGATTCTAGAGAACTTTCACAGTGCTCCCTGTTGGTGGCTGAGAACCAACTGCATTGTTCCACCAAGTATGCATGGCCCTGATGTGAGAACTGGTTACTTAATGACCATTAATGTCCTCCCTATCTGGCTATTAAACTTTTCAGTCAATAAGTCTCCTGTGTTCTCAGTAGAGGGAGCCCAACACTTTCCTCATTTTTCCTACTCAGACTCTCTGGTCGCTGGGTGTCTGACGCTGGCCCATGTTAGGTGGGAGCCTCTGCAAGCATAGTTCCTAAGACTTGATTAGGTGGCTTGGCCACTTGTAATGATCAGATTTTGTCCTTAAGTCTCCCTAGAAATTACTTTATAATCATATTGTCAACCTGGTATCCCTGTAGCATATTTAAACTCCTTTACTCCATGCACTTAATAAGAAATCAAGCAATAGTGGCTCAGGTGTTTAGGCTGCCACTGAACTCAAGAGAACACGTAAGCGTCCCCTTTTTGCAATGGCACATGATAGCACTCTCTTTTTAAGTGGATGCCTTTCAACTCAGTTTGCATTCTCACCCTTTGGAGCATGTGATTGGCACATATTGTTCCAATGTTCACCCTCTAAGCCAGCTCCTAAGGTCCAAGATCTACTTGGTCAGGTTCATTCACAGCAGTGACCTCACTTCTCTGGCATCCAATTTCTGTTTTAGTTATTTTTGTGCCATTGTGACTAATATCTGACAGAAACAACTTAAGAGAAGGAAGGGCTATTTTGGCTCACAGTTTCAGGTGATTTCAATCATTATGGAGGGGATAGTATGATTGAGCTTATGGATGCAGGAACACATAGCAGAGCATCCTTATATCATTATCATGGAAGTAATGATATATGTAGTAAAAGTTCCTGGCCTGGCCTTGCCCCAAGGTTCAGACCTGCCCATAGCCCCACTGCCCCTTAGCCCCAAACAATCACACAAAGGCTTATATTAATTACATGCCATTCGGCCTATGACTCAGGCATATTGCTAGCTAGCTCCCACATCTTAACCCATTTCCATTCATCTGTCCTGCCCCATGGCCCGTGGCTTACCTATTTCTTTACATCTTGCTTCTTGGGCGGCTGGATCCTGTTTCTCCTGACTTCACCCTCCTTCCCCTGTATCTGTGCTTGGATTTTCCACCTGCTTCTAAGATGCCTTGCCATAGTCCAAACCAGTTTCTTTATTATCCAATGACATTTACAGCATCCAGAAAGACATCCCACATCAGGTATGGTTGAACTTATGGTGGCAGAAACACATAGTAGAATATCCTTATACCATCATAATGGAGGGGAAAGTATGGTTGAGCTTGTGGAGGCAGGAACATATAGCAGAGATTCCTTACATCATAGTAGACCAAGAAGCAGCCAGAGAGACAGGAACCAAGATCTGAAGTATAGCCTTCAAGGCTTATTCCTAGTGACTTGTCCCTAGCTAAAGGTTCTTCAGGATCCTTCTAACAGATCCTCAAATGTACTACATCCTGGGAAATGGCTAAAAACCAGATCCTGTGGGAGTCATTTTATAAACTATGACTGCTAACCCTGAAACTTAAGATCATGTAGTCTCCAATAGGGTTGCTAACTCAAGACTATGGTCTCTGGAAATTAGTATCTCAATGTGTACAGTTGCACTAACTTAAAAAATGTTTAAGGGTTAATATTTTTTAGTTAACTAAATTCTTTTAAATGTATGTTTGAGACTTATTCATGTATCTAGTATTTGTTGTGACCTTTGATGAAGTAAAAGTTAATGTTACCTCATTAGCAATCTTCTGGCTAGGTCATGCCTCTAAATCAGTGCTTTAATCAAGGTTAGTGGGAAAATCCTTTGAGACGGAACCCTTGTTCTGGTCATCTTAAGTAGTGTTCACCAACATGGCCTTAGTCACTTGGGTCCATAGTTCCCTAGAGTTGCTCATCTTGTGACTTTCACTCCCAAAGGCTGTCAGGGGAAAGGTTCCCATACTACCATAAATTCTGAAAGTAAATGTCAGGGAGCTTGCTGCTTTGCATCAACACATGCTGCTCTGTGGAGGATGATGCCAGTGTCAGTACTGCTGAGTGAGAAGAACAAAGGCCAAGGGACTACTCGCTGTGACCTCCTACCTATAAAATCACTTACATTCTTAATTTAAGCATTCTCTTCTCTAAAAACAGTATCAATAGAAACTAGAAATCCAAAGAGAGACCATTTTCTTTTCTGTTTTTTATTAAAAATTTTGTGATATATTTTGATTATATTCTTTTCCCTCTCTCACCTTCCAAATTCTCTCCTCCTCTCTACCTATGCAAATTAATGTTCTTTCTCTCTTAAAACAAACAAACAAACCAAATCTCAACCACTCTCTGCCCTGTACATGCAAGAAAATGCAACAGGAAGTTCATTTTGTGTTGACCAACTACTCTTGAGCATGAGGCCTATGCTGGATTGTGGTTGATGCCTCCAGTGTCACTCCTTAGTCAGAAGTTTCACTGTTCTGCCTGGCTGCTCCCACAACTATTCATCCAAACAACCATGCAAAGGCTTATATTCATTTTAAACTGTTTGGCCTATGGCTCAGACTTATTACTTGCTAACTCTTACCCTTAAACTAACCCATGATTCTTATCCATGCTTAGCCACATGACTTTGTACCTTTTTCTCAGCATAGCATTCTTGTCTTACTTTCTCTGTGTCTCATTGTATCTGTGAGATCACTGTTCTGCAGTTTCTCTTCCCAGAATTCTCCCTGTCTGTTTTATCTGCCTGTACTTTCTGTCTGCCTAGCTTCTGGCCAATCAGCATTTTATCAAAACAACATTTACAGTGACAAATATTTACAGTGTACAAGAACATAGTCCCATAGCACTATTTTGAAGAAAATTTATTTTTCCTTTCCCAGGGGCTATCAATTGCAAATAGTTTTTTAGTTAGGGGCAAGACTTTGTGTTCACTTATCCTACTTTGTGTTGGGATTTTTGTCTAGGTTGAATTTGTGCAGGTCATGTGTATGTATCACATTCTCTTTGAGATTATATGTACATTAGCCTTTTTGTGTTTGAAAAACACTGTTTCCTTAGAGTCAGCCACAACCCCTGGCTCTTACAATCTTTTTTTCTCTTTTTCCACACAGTTTTCTGAGTCTTGAGGGGAAGGTTATTATAAAGACATCCAGTTTAGGGCTGAGTACTCTAAAATTTCACGTTTTCTACACAATTTCCAGTTTTGAATCTCTATGTTCATTACATCATTTACTGACAAAGGAGGCTTGGCTGATGGGGGATGAGGGATGCAATGATCTGTGGGTATAGTTATGTCCTTAGGATTCATTTTATTACTATGTTCCAAGGTCATGACCTTTCTAGTCTTGACTTTTTGGCCTCATTAATGATATTATATATGAGTTCATGGTGTAGACCTTAGCTCCAGTTTTTAAAAGTAGCTGGTTCTTTCATAATATTGGTGCCACCATTGTGTGGATAAACATGTTTTATAGACAGGTCTCTATTATGCTTTGCTGGATGAGACTGATGATTACTTTTCTCCTCAGACAGTATCCATAGTAACATCTAGCACTAGAAGCACTAAGTCAATAACTCTGAAGGTCTTAGTTGAGCAATTGCTCAATTTCTGCTTATTCATTGGCATAAATATTTGGTGTCTTCAGCAATTCTTGTCACGTTATAGAGGGTAACTAATAACACTGGCAATAGCCTGCAATATTTGGGATGAGGGGATCTATGGGAGTCTTTGATCAGTGACTTAAAGAGATGTAACCCACTTCCAATGGTGAGGTTTCACTTGGTAGCATAAGGTGTGTAGTTGTGGTATTAGATAATTTCATTTTAGAAGATTTTATAATAGTAGCTTTCAATATAGTTTTTCAAAGGCCTTCAGTATTTTTTTTTATTTAGTGTTAGTTATTCCTCTCCACACTCATTACTCTAACCTGCACTCCCATCCATCTCCATATTTATTTCTTCTATTCTAATCTCCCTATATTCTATTTCCCACTCTTAGACAATCTCCTCTCCCCCCAGCACTTCACTACCCACTATCTATGCATATTACTAATGAAACTAATGAAAAGTATACAGAAGAGGGCACCAGATCTCATTATAGATGGTTGTGAGCCACCATGTGGTTGCTGGGAATTGAACTCAGGGTTTTTGGAACAACAGTCAGTGTTCTTAACCTCTGAGCCATTTCTCCAGCCCCGTAATCTTAGTCTTTAAAAATTTTAAATTGTAGTTTCTCATTTATTTCCAATCTTGTGAAATATTTGTGCATTCTGTTAAGAAATAAAGCACTTGATAACTTTCATAAAATAATGATGCTTCATAAAATGTAGTGCTATTGATGTCTCAAGGTCTCTTAACAACCTTGAGAAATAATATTTTTTACTCAATAATTCTTATATTTTATTTTTTTTACAGAGAATGCACAATTTCTTTAATATGAATGACTCAGTTTCAACAATATGCATGCAAAGTCAATACATCCTTCTAATAGAGTTCCTCAGGAATGTAAGATTGG
Organism: Sigmodon hispidus; assembly: GCA_004025045.1. Lineage (NCBI taxonomy): Eukaryota > Metazoa > Chordata > Mammalia > Rodentia > Cricetidae > Sigmodon > Sigmodon hispidus. Next base: position 21,453 of record PVIH01014210.1, on the reverse strand, counting down.
TTTGACATTCAAAATTAATATAGGTTTAAAAAAGCTACAAAGGAAAAAACATATTACCATATCAATAGAAAGTAAGAAGACATTTGATAAAATCCAACAACCACTTCTAATTTTGAAGAAATTTTCTGTAACTTCCTTTTAACTAAGACAGAATGAACTTCTGTAGTTTGATTAATGGCATATACAAAAAAGATCCATAGCTAACATTGTAATGATTGAATATGAAATGTTTTCTGATTAAAAATGTCTACTCTCACCCCTCCATTCGACATTTCCCTAAATGAAAGCAAAAGACTTTCAAATCAGAACGAAAATGTCTTGTTTCACAGAAGACAAGATGTAGAAACTTACCAGAGATAGTCAGTGTTTTGGGTAAAATTTCAGAACATAAAGTCAACAATAAACAGCCTGTGTATCTTCATATGCTAGTACTATGCTGCATCTAATACTACCAAGAAATATGATGAAGCTAAATGAAAACTTTAAAAAATGTTTAAAACCTATACACAGAAAACCAATCTATTTTTTTCTTTTTATCATGAATAAAGTCATATTTTTTTATCTATGTATATCCTTGTTCAAGCTCCCTTCCTCCTCCCACCCCTTCCAGTCACTCTCTCTTCTCCATATCTCTTTATCTCCTCCCCAGCAAGGGCAGGAAGTCCCAAGGTCCCAATATGACTTAGTTCAGCATCCACTCCTGGCAGATCCAGTTTCCTCACCCCAACATCAAGACTGGGTCAGGTATTCCTCTGGAGGGAGTGGGATCCAAGGTTCCAGTCCAAGGTGTTTCAGATCCCAAGCTGTTCAGTGCTTGGGGTTTGCAGCTTGGACATGCTTTTCTTTTTGCTTTCTTACTTAGAGTCCACTAATGAGTGAGTACATCCCCTGCTTATCTTTTTGGGTTTGTGATATCTCGCTCAGTAGGATATTCTCCAAATCCATCCATCTGCCTGCAAATTTTAGGATATCATTTTTTTCTTACTGCTGAGTAGTACTCCATTGTGTAGATGTACCACAGTTTGTTAATCCATTCTTCAGTTGATGGGCATCTAGGTTGTTTCCAGGTTCTTGCTATTACAAATAATGCTGCTGTGAACATAGTTGAGCTAATGCCATTGGAGTGCGACTGTGTGTCTTTAGGGTATACACCCAGAAGTGGTATTGCTGTGTCCTTGGGGAGACTGATTCTCAGTTTTCTGAGAAACCACCATACTGCATTCCAGAGTGGCTGAACAAGCTTACATTTCTACCAACAATGGATTGTAGTGTGTAGAAAAATGCAAATAGATCCAAGCTTGTCATCCTGCACAAAACTCAAATCCAAGTGAATCAAAGACCTCACCATAAACCCAGCCACTCTGAACTTAATAGAAAAGAAAGTGGGAAATACACTTCTATGAATTGGTACAGGTGACCACTTCCTAAATATAACACCAGTGGCACAGACACTAAGAATAACAATCAATAAATGGGACCACCTGACACTGAGAAGCTTCTGTAAAGCCAAGGTCAGAGTCAATAGGACAAGATGACAGTCTACAGAATGGGAAAAGATTTTCACCAACCGTATATGTGATAGCGGACTGATCTCTAAAATATATAGAGAACTCAAGAAACTAGAGCTCGAAACCTTGAATAACCCAATCAAAAAGTGGGGTTCAGAATTAAAAAGGGAATTCTCAGAAGAAGAATTACAAATGGCTGAAAGACACTTGAAAAAAGTGTTCAACATCAGAGAAATGCAAATCAAAACAACTTTGAGATACCACCTGACACCTGTCAGATTGGCTAAGATAAAAGTCACAGATGACAGCCTATGCTGGAGAGGTTGTGGAGCAAGGGAACACTCCTTCATTGTTGGAGTGTCAACACCATTTGTTAAAGATACTATCTTTTTCTATTGAATATTTTGAGCTTCTTTGTTGAAGATCAGGTGTTCATAGGTGTATGAGTTAATGCCAGGGTGTTCAATTCGATTCCATTGATCCACAAGTCTGTTTTTATGCCAGTACCAGGCTGTTTTTATTATTGTAGCTCTATAGTATAACTTGAAGTTGAGGATGGTGATGTCTCCTGAGGTTCTTTTGTTGAGCAAAATTATTTTGGCAATCCTGGCCTTCCTGTTATTCCAAATGAAGTTGAGTATTGTTCTTTCAAGGTCCATAAAATATTGTAAAATATTGTGTTGGGATTTTGATGGGAAGTGCATTGAATCTGTATATTGCCTTTGGTAGAATTGCCATTTTTACTATGTTGATTCCACCTGTCCAGGAGCATGGGAGATCTTTCCATTTTCTGATATCCTCTTCAATTTCTTTTTTCAGTGATTTAAAATTTTTGACAAATAGATATGTTACCCCTTTGTTTATGGTTACTCCAAGGTATTTAATACTATTTGCAGCTATTATAAAGAGGGATGTTTCCCTTATTTCTTTTTCAGCCCTTTTATCTTTAGTGTATAGGAGGGTTAGGGTTAGGGTATCATCATCATTTGTATCATAACCTCTGTTAGACTCCTTATTTCTATGTTGAGTCTCTGTCTGGCAGACCTATCCAGGGGTGAAAGTGGGGTATTGAAGTCTCCCACTATTAGGGTGTCAGAATTGATGTGGGATTTGAGCTTTAGCAGTGTTTCTTTTACATAGATAGGTACCCTTATATTAGGGGTATAAATATTCAGGATTGAAATCTCCTCTTGACCAATTTCTCTTGCGATGAATAAGTAATGTTCATCTTGGTTCCCTTTAATTGATTTTTGTTTAAAGTCTACATTGTTAGATATTAGGATAGCAACCCCAGCTTGTTTCTTAGAGCCTTTTGATTGGAAAATCTTTTCCCAACCCTTTGCTTTGAGTTTGTGTCTCTCTTTGTGGTTTAAGTGTGTTTCTTGTATGCAGCAGAAGGATGACTTCTGATTTTGTATCCATCTTGTTAGTGTGTGTCTTTTTATAGGTGAATTGAGTCCATTGATATTAAGGGATATTAGTGACCACTGATTGATGTTTCCTGCTATTTTTGGTGGTAGCTTGTATGTACTTCCTTTCTCTGGGCTTTTCTTCTGTGGAATTATTGAATGTTTGTGGTTTCATGGGGTATCCAGGATCCTTAGGTTGGGATTTTTCCTCTAATGCTTTCTGGAGGGCCAGATTTGTAGATAGGTATTGTTTCAGTCTGACTTTGTCATGAAATATCTTGTTTACTCTATTTATGATGATTGATAATTTTGCTGGGTATAGTAGTCAAGGTTGGCAACCATGCTCTTTTAGTGTCTGTATAACTTCTGACAAAGCCCTTCTAGCTTTCATTGTTTCCATTGAGTAGTCAGGAGTTATTTTGATGGGTCTGCCTTTTCTTTTGCAGCTTTAAAAATTTTTTTTTGTTTTGTATGTTTTGTGACTTGATTATTATGTGGCGAGTAGACTTTTTGGGGAGTCATATCTATTTGGTGTTCTGTGAGCTTCTTGTATCTTTATAGGCATTTCCTTCTTTGAGTTAGGAAAGTTTTCTTCTATGATTTTATTGAATAAAATAAAATTCAGTTTGAACTGGTATTCTCCTTCTTCTATTCCTATTATTCTCAAGTTAGGTCCTTTCATGGTGTCCTAGAATTCCTGAACATTTTGTGTTATGGCTTTTTTGGTTTTAGTGTTTTCTTTGACTGATGTATCTATTTCCGCTACTGAGTCTTCCACTCCAGAGATTCTCTCTTCCTTCTCTTTTATTTTGTTGGTTATGCTTGTATCTGTAGTTCCAGCTCTTTTCTTCAGATTTTCTATTTCCATCTTTGCCTCATTTTGTGCCTTTTTTATTGCTTCTATTTCAGTTTTTAGTTCCTGGAATGTTCCTTTCATTTTTTGGTTTATCTTTACTTGGTTTTCTTTCATGGATTTGTTCATCTCTTCCATTTTTTTTTGTTTGTATTTTCTTTTATTTCTTTAAGGGGAATTTAAAGAAAATTTTAAGGGAATTTTTTATATCTTCTTTGAAGGCTTCAATAGTCTTCATAAAGGTATTTTTGGTGTTGTTTCCTTCTGTTTTTATCTTCATTGCTCTGTTCAGGTCTTGTAGTTGTAGAACCACCAGCTTCTTTTGGTGTTGCCTTGTTGTTCTTTATATTGTTATATGTATTTTTGCATTGGCATCTGCCCATGGCTTCAGTGGTTCATGATTAGGTAGCTCCTAGTCAGTTGTGGCAAGAGGGCTTATGTGTCTCCTGTCTCCTCTGAGCAAGGGGCCTGCTGGATCTCTGAACTCTGCTCTGGACAGGGGTTTGAATTTCATCAGTCCTTCTCTGATGATGTAGTCTGCCCTGGAGGCGGGCCGGCCATTCAAAGTCCCCTCTTTTAGGTGTGGCTGGAGGAGCTCCTCACAGCCAAACCCTAGTCCTGTCTGCTAGGGAGAGTCTGAAATCAGACTCTAGGGATTGACCCCTGTCCCGGAAAGGCACTCTGTGGATGGGTAGTCCAGGTGCTGGAATCTGCTCACCTTTGGAGGGGTCTGAATTTCAAAGGCCTCAGTTCTTCTCTGCTGATGCAGTTTGCCCTGGAGGTGGGGCCTGGCCGAGCAAGGTCCCCTCTTTTAGGTGTGACTGGAGGAGCTCCTCACAGCCAAATCCTAGTCCTGTCAGCTAGGGAGAGTCAGAGGTCAGACTCTAGGAATTGACCCCGGTCCCAGAGAGGGAGTCTCTGGACAGGTTATCCAGGTACCGGAATCTCACCCGGTAGCAATGGCATTGATAACATCATATTATAAAGTAGTTATTAAAATTGCTAAGTTACCCTACTTGCTGACTGACATGTACATTCTCAAACTTACCCCTTACAGAGAAGGCAGAGTATGAGTACTGTTCAGTGAGAGATCACTGTAAATTCATCTGGGGGCAAAGCCTGGCTCTGTTGGCTCCTGGCATTGCTGTCTCTCCCTTCTCTTTATATCCATCTACGGTTCTTCCTTCTGTGTGAGGGCATTCTGCTATGACTTTTACTGTGAACAAGGTGCAGTCAGATGGTCTAGCTCATTAGGTGGCTGTCTCCTTTTTCCTCTTCCTCTCTCACCACCTGATGTTCACTTCTTCAAGGTCAGTTGAAGAGGGTGAACTTCCACACCAACTCTGGATTCTTTCTTTTATGCCCTCATCCCTGCCATTTTGGTGAGTTTACTTAATGTCATCTCTACTTTTGAATTTAAAATTAAATTTCGGACACTCCAGCCAGTTAACTTTAAAACTCCTAACCTGAGATCCCTGTACCATACCTCAATTCTTAGTTCCATATAGTTAACAAAAAAATCAAGAGTCTGTGACATAACGAAGCTCTTCATCTTATTTGGCAGTGACACATATGGGAGCCATGTCTTCTTGAGGTTTTTCTGTAAAACGGCTGCTCCTGCTTACTTTCTCCTTGTCTCTAGGCATTGTGTTTGCATTATTGCTCTGCTTTAGAGCAAATGTTCGGGGGAGGGTGATGCTTGGGCCTGGGTTGATCCTGAAAAGGCTGCTCTCTGAAGGCCTCCTTTGGTGTAAAGGGGACAGGTATTGGTGTGGCTCACTTGCTCCTGTCTGGCGCTGAGGGTTAAGGAGGCGCCAGGGACACAGCCTGTGCCCACTCAATGGTCCCTGTACGCTTTTCAGCTCCTCAGGCCACATTAGTCTGTTGCTCGCTAAATCTCTGACAATTTCCTTTGGATCTAAGAGGATTTTCTATCTGTGATATTTCTTTTTTAAGAAAGAGTTTTATTTACACGTATTTTTGTTTTTATATGTATGATTGGCCTGCATTTATGTCTGTGCATGGTGCACATGCCCTGTGCTTCTGGAGGCAAGAGGTGGGTGGTAGATGGATTCCCTAGAACTGAAGTGACAGATGGCTGTTAGCTCCTGTCTTAGCTAAGGTTTCTATTGCTCTGATAAAACACCAGGACCAAAAGGTATTTGGGGAGGAAACAGTTTATTTTACTTACACTTCCAGGTAACAGTCTTTCACTGTAGGAAGTCAGGCAGGATCTCTAGTGAGGCAGGGATTGAAGCAGAGGCCATGGAAGAGTAGGTCCTCATACATTTTTCAACATAGTACCCAGGACCACCAGTTCAGGAGTGGCACTACACACAATGGGCTAGGTCCTCCTACATCAATGATGAATTCTAAGAAGTGCTCTACAGACTACTCCACAGGCAAATCCTGTGGAGGTATTTTCTCAATAAAAAGTCTCTTCCCAAATGACTCTGCTTGTGTCAAGTTGGCACAAAACTAGCCAGGACAGCCACTATGTTGGAGCTTGGAACCAGCTCTTTTCAAAGAGTAGTCAGTGCTGTTAACTACCCCCTAGTTCTGAGTATTTTTTATTTAATCAATTATAATTTTATACATATATTTAATATATCTTTATCATAACCATCCCTAACTTCCTTCTTTCATTGCCTTTGAGGCTCACTCAACATATTCCTCATGACCTTTATTCCTCTCTTGTTGTTTCATAACACACAGTGTTCAAATAGTTCTGCTTGCATATGCCTAAGTGTAGGGTTATTATCAGAGCATGAGCAACCTATCAGAAGCAACAGTCCCAAAGAAAAATGATTCCTTTCTCAGAAGCCACCAATGTTCAGTAGCTCTTTAAGCAGGGCTGGGGCCTCTGGAACACCTTCCAATCTGTGCTGGAATGTTGACTAGCTTGATATCCTGTATATCTTATGTAGACAAAGATAGCTGTTATGAGTGCATGATTGCAATGGCCATTCCATGCCCAGATGACAGCATTTCACAGCTTTGGTATCGTTCCTCATCTCCATTAAATAGGTTTGGGATCTGGACATGTTAGGAACCAGCTCTTCTCATGACCATATTTAGCACCTAGGGAGGTTGTTAGGTATAAACTCAGTTCTGCTTTATGAAGCTGGAGTAATACTCACAGTTGTGTGGTCATGGAAAGGATGGATTGTGTATGGTGGCTTATGTGTGTGTGGCCTAAAGATGTCCACAGCTACATCCCACATGCTACTGTTTGTGTTCTTTGCTTGCCTACCTTGGAGCTCAGCTCAGTCTCACACAGAACACCATCTATACAACCTTCTTTGCACTTTTTTTTTTGACATAATCCAAGCTCTGAGTCTTGTGCTCTTTTAATTGTGTGTTTGAACTTTGCCAGATCTAAATTTTAACAGAAATGGATTTTTTGTGGTATGTTTTCTACTTTTTCCTTCTCTTCCCCAGAATCTTGTCTAAGAGAATATAGAGCATGTTGGGGGCTTTGTCTGCAGTGTGCCCTTTTTGTTGAAAGGTATTCCAAAGTGTTACTAATACATTTAAAACTATTTTTCTTGCATACAGAGTTTAGATCTATTCAGCATTTAGTTCTTATTAACCAAAGTTCCTTTGATCATTCTACACAGTTTAGACTTTGTTTAGACTGTGATTTTTGTTCATCTTGGGCAAGTGTCTAGTATGGAGTGGCTAGCTTCCTATCAGGTTTGACTACCTACAGATTCTCTCTGGGTAGTATCTCACTGTGGTGATATGTTATATATTTAATAAAATCAGACTGGAATGTCAGAAGATAGAGCTGTCTCTCCAGCCCTTTTGTTTTGGGTTTTGAGATAAGGCATTTTTTTTTTCCCCTGTGTAACAGTTCTGGCTGTCCTGGAACATATCACCACAGCTCACTCCTGTCAGGAATATGGTGTTGTGCTCTACAAAGATTAGCAGTACTGTGGTCATCTTGTTCCAGGATGTTAACCACACCCTGACTATAGAACTCATATACTGCAGTATGAGTCTTTGTTTCAGAGATGGATACCTTGTGTTAACTCAACAGGAGAGGGCAATCTCCATCACAAGCAGGCAGACACCTGAGCCAGCAGAGAGACTTGCCCTGTGGTAACCGATGTCTTCTTTCCTCTGATGACTTTAAGTAACCATGTGTGTTTAATGTGTTACAAAAATAGCCTCTCACATTTTAAGCTTGCTAATTCACTAAAATGAAATATATTTTTCTTTAAAATAGTGGTTCTCAACGTTCCTAATGCTGAGACCCTTTAATGCAGTTCTTCATGTTGTGGTGACTCTCAACCATAAAACTATTGTTGCTATTTCATAACTGTAATTTTGCTACTGTTATGAATTGTTATGTAAATATCTGTGTTTTCCAGATAGTCTTAAGCCACCTCTGTGAAAATATTATCTGCTTTAAATCAATAACCTGCTAAATATAAACATATTTCAGAACATGATAGGTAAGGCTAAGAAGTTATGTATCAGATGCCCTTATCACAGTAGGCCAGCCAGGTCAACCGGCATTTCCACAGGATGATTCCATGATGTCTGTACCTTGGGGAGACAAATTTGCTTCCACATATCTCTGTGAACAGTGTCCTGAATGACCCTTTACAGACAGGGCCACCTTTGAGTCTGACATGCAGAAGTCTCCTTGGCACATAAACCCATGATTTAAGATATCACCATGTTGAGCTCTGCTCTATTCTGCTTTTATGGGATGCTTGGTCTTTGGTAGATCTCTTGCAGTGGTCTCTTAGGAGTAGTCAGTAGTTGCAGTACATGGGTCTGCTTCATCAGGAGTGTTCTCTTGACCCACCTTCCTGCAAGCCATGGTCCTGTGGGAGATGGCCTCATGAAGTGACATACATTGAAACAATTTGTCCCATAGACCCTGGGAAAATGACAAATGAAGAAACCTAGAGGTAGAATGCCATGGATGTCACAGCCATGCCCATCAGACTTTCTACACTATAGCCCACCCACATTTTTGTACTCTGCAATGATATCACATTTTATACATACTGTTCATTCTTAAATTCAAGTCAATATTTTGAGCCCTCTTGGAGACTTACAGAAATGAACATCTAATTTGGAGATCCAGCAAAGCTGAAATACATATGGTGAAATTGGAGACTCCTGTAGTATCTATTTTATTGGCCAGAGTTCACCAGTCCGAGTCAGCTCTGCTCATCTGTATTCTAAGACTATTGTTTTCAAGTCTCAAATGCAAGGGGATAGAATTCCTCAGAAATGTTAGATTCCAGCAATAGAAACATATCTGGAATTCAGGGAAGGAATGTCTTATTTCAAACCCTCTGCTCTACCCAAATATATTTGGCTGTTTTTTTTTTTTTTAAGTTTATTTCTATCTACAATCACCTTGGTAACAGAGCTCTGTTGAATGACATTGAGTTTGATTTTTTTGGTGACCAGAGGCAAAGTAAAGTCCAGGAATGAGACCTTGGCTGTAAAATATTCTCATTCTAGGAGGAACATGTCCTGAGACGTGTCCCAGCAAGTGACAGGAGAGCAGTCTCTCAATCTTTGTGCCCTGTGCTCTCACACATTGTGTGTTCTGGGAGATGGAGCTGCAGCTGCCATGCTGTGTTCTGGGGAGTGAGGAGAGATGTAAGCCTTGTTCAAGGGTTGCCATGGTGATTCCTCATTATCTTCAAGCAGCAGAGAGGTTTGTGTGCAGAGGATTGACAGCCTATGACTGCGTAGCAGCTTCTTCTATTAATTCTCCAAGTGTGTACTTCCACACATGCTGCACTGCCTGTATGCACGCATCTGCACATGTGTACTGCACACACAGTGTGCTCATGGTGTGCGTTAACCACACATGCATATGCGTGCTATTTACTAGAGGAGCTAATTGTTGTTAGCTGTGTTGCCAAATGAACAGAAACTCGAGTTTCCAAAAGCAGCTATGAGATTTCCTTTGTAGGGGAAAAGGAAGATGTGAGAAGGGAGGAGTGACGAGAACAGAGAAGGAAAGGAAGAACAACACATACCCAGGCTGACCGATGACCTCAAAGCATGATTCCAGAGGAGACGATTGCATAGGCTCTCATCTCGGTTACCTTGTCAGGCTCAGAGTATGAGGCAACAGTTCAACTAGCAGGAATTCTCTCTCTGAGGGCTCTGGGGCAATGCCCCACAAATGTGTTTATTTCCTGCCGTGGGCTTATAAGGCACATTTTTGAATTCGAGATTTTTATAGATTATGTTTGAAGGGTAAAGGCTCATTATTGGGAGAAATTTGGAAAAGAAAACCCATTCAGATTGTTTTAGTGTGTAAACCACATGTGTGCGCCAGTGTGCCTGTTTGAAGGTGCCCACTGCACTTATTGCTTTCATGGTAGACAGCTGCCTGTGATCTGTCAGGTGGAAGCTCCTCCCAGAGAATATATTTAGAGACTGCTGGGCTTCAGTGGCCCATCATTATAGAAATGGTGGAACAGCCTTGGTTGAAGGGTGAAATACTGAAGCACAGAACACTGGGTATGGCTGGTGCTTTCCTGAGTGAGAGGGAATCACCTACACTAGCAGTGTGCAGTGTGATGTTTAATTGACTATTTCTCTTCTTTAATATGAGTGTCTCTATTACATGTAAGTCTTTGCCTCTTTATGTATGCTCTCAGATCCAAGGAGATACTTAAAATAGATTTTCTGTTGGAAACAAAAAAAGGAAGCATTCTTGTTTAAATTTAACTGAGTTTTAGGGTAAGGAAAGCCTTGTACTTGGCAGGCAGATATGTGACTGACTGCAATTAGGAAGCAGGATTTTGTTTGACATAATTGATTTGCCTTGTGAAATCCATTGGCTGGGTGATCCTGTAGCTTTCAAGGAGCCTTGGAGAAGGGAGAAATACTTGATGCAGTATTGTAGAATTATTTCTTTGTAATATATCATATAAAAGATTAATGTTTTGAGGGGTATATAAACATTTATGATATAAATTGAATTTTAAGACAATTTTTAGAAAGTGGAAGTGTCTTATGCAGGATGGCTGATCTACTTTCCAAGAACACAGGAACAAACAGGAAGTAAGGTCAGTGTGCCCCAGGTCTCAATGGGGTCTTGATATTTTAGAAATATGCCTTTAAGTTTCCCCAAATAGCACCTGAATCCCACTACAGTGCAGATAGGAAATCTTATCCAGAGAAGTCTATGCATGCTTGTGCCTGTGTGTACTTGTGTGTACATGTGTGTAGCTGTGTGTACATGAGTGCAGATTGATTCTTGTCTTAGTGCAGTTGTGTCTGCTTCAGGAGAGCCATTTGGCTCTTATATCTGGGGCCTCTGCTTATTGACCTCTGAGAGCCACCTACTGAAATTTAAATGGCCTTGTGTTATTTTCTGATAAGAGCCCATCCCAACTGATGACCAAGACCCATTTTACCCTCCATTAAGGTGTGGTTATAATTTCTTGGGAGACAATATTGTGATCATGGTTGCTTATGGCTCTGTGTATGGCAACTTTCCTGTGGGGATGGCTCAGGGATGGCCTGACAAATGTCCAGTCACTGCATGAATTTCCTGGCCAGGAAGACTTCAGAGCCAATGATCTCCTTTCATGGTTGATTTAATTGGTTACAGAATCTGACCAGACAGAGCTTTGGGGCACATGTGTATCAGTGTCACAGTCTCCCGAAGAGATGGCCTCTCAGGGCACTTTTCTGAGCATCTGTCAGAGCAGAAGTCAGGCTGAAGGTTAACTGGACCACTCAGCAGGAAGCCAACGTTTAGCCAGAACTGTTTCTACTCTGCACTCAGGAAGGCTTTCTGTAGCACTGTACACTGGGATCTCGTTTCTTGCAGTTTTACCCAGTGGGCATACCTAGGTCTTTCAGAAATATGACATTTAAAATCGATTCACAGAGAACTCCTTGTGCCTCTGGCTCATACATCCTTTCTCCTCCTTCTTCTGCATGATCCCTGAGTTTTAATTAAGGGAATTGTTTTAAGATGTATCCTCTGGGACTGGGCTCCAAAACTCTTCATTTTTATTGGTTGTGGTTTTCAGTAAGGGTTTCCATCTGTTGCAAAAAACAGTTTTCTTGATGAAAATTGTGGGATGTACAGGACCTAGAGAACTTCTGGGGTCCTGGGAGCCAGCCTAGCCTCAGATAGTTCAAACTGGTTATAACTGGTGTCTTAAAACATGTGCTCATAGTACTTCCTCATAGCCATGAGGGCCCCTGAGTGGGCACTTCCTCAGAAGCCAACCTGGGGTCTGCCCCAGGCCTTGGTAAGAGAGGCAGAGTCCTATGTGAGATGACCTGGACCAGCAAGAGACAACAGATAGCAGCAGATGTCAGCAAAGCAAAGCCTTCCTGCCCTGGGTAGGGGGAGGGTATAAAGGCTTGCCCCTTGCTTCATAAATTGGACTTGTTTGTTTCAACTAGTCCCTGGAAACTGTATCATTGTTCTCTGCTCCTTCTTGCCCCTCCCTTAAAGGGGAACTAGAAGGGTTCAAATCATAGGCAACCTTAGCGGAGAAGCAGGGACTACGCTTTTCTCTGGGTCTATTTAGATTTTAGTCAGGGAATACACTGTTTCAGTAAAGTGGCCATTGTGGTTCTCCAAGATCTATGGTTTCACAGTCATGGGTATTGGTTAGGTTTTCATTGCCAGGCATGATTTCCCTCTTGTTGAGTATGTCCAGTTAGAGGGCTATTGTTTACCTAAAATTATGTCTTCTAGGAATGTCAGAAGCTATGCCAATAAAGCCTTATAAACATGACTCCTTAAGTATGAGATAAACAAGGACAACAATAGAATTCTTTTCATGGATGGGAGATGCCCAGGAGGCCTCAGTCCTACATAAAGAATTATAGAAAACTAAGGAATGCTGAGAGGGGAGTAATGATCTTCCTCAGGAGGAGTATAGCAACTGTTGATTCAATACCAAATGGTCATAGTAGTATAGGTCAGCCTGGGAAAGCACAGGAACTTCATTTAGACAGCACCATTAGTGGGCAGGGGATAGAGGCAGGGCATGTTGAATAGGCCTGTGTTGTCTGTTCCTGAGCTGGGCCAGGCCTTCATTTTAATGATAAATTGGGTTGGATGGGAGGTTGTTGTAGTTTGGAAGGTTCCAAAGGATCATGTATTGAGGGCTTGGTAGTTAGCTAGTGGGTCAGATCACTGTGAGGTGACTGGATCAGGAGGGTTCTCACCTTCCTGTTACTGCATACGACCCTTGTTGGAGGAAGTAGGTAACCAAGTGCAGCCTTTGAAGGGTTTACCTTATCGGTCCCACCACCATCCATTTCACAGCTAGGATGAGACAAACAGCTTTATTCCACCACTCAGTTTCCACCATTGTCTTCTGGCTGAGTTCAAGCCCACAGTGGTGACACCGAGTGAACATCTGAAGCTGGGGGCCAACAGTAATCCTTCCTCCAGTATTAGTCAGCTTTGTCCCTGATGTATCAAAACACCCAAGAAAAGCTGCTCAAGGAGGGGAGGGCTCTCTTGGCTCACAGTTTGGGGGCTCATTCGATTATGGAGATGCATAGCAGCAGAAGCACCAGGCAGCGGCTCCCACTGCATTCTGTAGTCAGGAAGCAGGGAACAAGCAATGCTGGTGCTTTGTTTACGTCTCCCTCATTCCCTTTTAATTGAGCCACCTTCATTCAAGGTGGGTCTTTCTTCTTTAAAGATTCATGGAAAAAACCTTGTTAGACATATTCAAAAGCCTGTTTCCTTGGTGATTCTAAATTCTATCAAATTGACAATGGAAACTAATCATCAGACGTCTACTCCTTCTCATCTCACTACCCAAGAATGTGAACTTTAAATTATACGGCCTTCCCATGGTTGTTGTTGTTGTTGTTATTATTATTTGAATCACCCAAATTTAAATAGTTCTAACGCTGTTCTAAAGAGTAAAGCCCAAAGTTTCTTTTTTCTGAGATCAAAACTAATGTTGTCTTAGTTACATTTTTATTACTATGAAGAGACACCATGACCGTAACAACTCTTACAGAGAAATCACTTAATTGGGGTGGCTTGCTCACAGTTACTACAATGATGGAGAGAATGGTGATGTGCAGGCAGGTGTGGTGCTATAGCTGAGAGTGCTGCATCTTGACCAGAAGGCAGTAGGAAGTGAAGCTTGAGAGAAACACCTTAAAGCCCATTCCAAAGGCTTATAGCCATACCATAAGGCAAAAACACACTTCAAAAGTCCCCATAGTTTATAATAATGTCAAACTTATTTCAATGTCCAAAGTCCAAAGTCTCTTCTTAGATGCATGACAATCTCTTAACTGTAATCACCTGTAAAAATAAAAATAAAAAGTAGAGCATATACTTCCAACTTATAATGTCAAAGGATATGCATTACCATTCCAAAACCCAGGGAAATGAGCATAATGAGGAAGTGCTGGACCAAAGCAACACTAAAAACCAGCTGGGCAAACTCCAAACTCTGCATCTCCATGTCTGATGTCAAAACACTCTTCACATCTCCAACTCCTTTCAGCTCTGTTGGCTGCAACACAATCCTTTCTTTTGGCTGGTTCCACTCCCAGTTAGCAGCTCTCCTTGGCAGGTATCTCCTGACTCTGGCATCTCTAATATCTTGGATTCACCAAGGCAATTCAGGCTTCAACTTCACAGCTTCATACAATGGCCTCCCTGGGCCTCTATTCAGGGACACCCCTGACACATGCCTGGCCTCAGTGGCTTTCTTTAGGTGCAGAAACGAATTCCGTAACCCATTTCTTTTAGTCTTTAAAGCCAGAACCACATGGCCAAAGCTGCCAAGTTCTGCTTCTTCCTGAGGTTGGGAAATGGCCTCTTGTATAATTATATCTTCCCAGATTACTGCTTTTTTTTCACTGCCTAAGCTTAGCTGTCTTTAAACTTGCTCTGTAGAAACAGACTGGCCTTCTAGATCTGCCAGACTCTGCTTTCCCAGTGCTAGGATTAAAGGTATGCATCATCACACCCTACTCTAAACTTTTCCAAAAATTGAAAACTTAGCAGGGTGGAATCTTGTCCTGAGCTCACCATTCCCTTTATTCCATTTATTAATTTGTTTATCTCCTAAAACAAATCTAGATGTATTCTGCTTTCTGGTGTTCTCTTTTCCTCAAATATTTTTTCTTGCTCAGCTTGCTCCTTTTTATTATAAATCTTCACTAGAGTTACCACTAATATCCACACGACAGAGTCTATACTAGGCTGTTTTGAGATTTCTTCTGCCAGTGAAATTAATCCAGCACTTTGCATTTTAGCCTCTTTGGACAACGGCAAAATGTAGCCATTTCCTCCATCATAATATCATAAGAATAATTTCTAGGCAACATTCTAAAATTATTCTCTAAAACATTTTGAGCAACTCCCAACATTTCAAATCATTCATTACCAGCACCATTGTCTTCCATGTTCCTACTAGTATGCCTCATTAAGCAATGCTTAAAGTATTCCAATGATTTCCTAACACAAAGAACCAAAGTCTATATTACTCCAAACAAAAGCAAGGTCAGGCCTATCATAGCAATACCCTAGTCCCAACTTTTGTCTTAGGTTTGCATTGCTATAAAGAGACACTATGACCATACTAACTCTTTTTTTATTATTATGAATAAAGTCACATTTTTTATTCATGTATATCCTTGTTCAAGGTCCCTTAACCCTCCAGTCATTCTCTCTTTTCCATATCTCCCCATTTCCTCCCCAGCAAGGGCAGAAGGTTCCAAGGTCCCAATGCACCATACTAACTCTTATAAAGAAAACATTTGATTGGGGTGGCTTGCTTAGAGTTTAGAGGTTTAATCCATTATCATTATGACAGGGTTAAGTATGGCAACATGCAGGTAGCTGTACCTGAGTGCTACATCTTGACTAGAGGGCAGCAGAAAGTCGACTGTCACATTGAGTGAGGCTTGAGAAAAAGACCTCACAGCCCATCACCACAGTGGCACACTTCCTTCAGCAAGACCACACACACTTTAACAAGGCCACACCTTCTAACAGTGCCACTCCCTTTGGGGGCATTTCATTTCAAGCCACTACAACTGTCTTATCTTTGAGTCTTTATAAAATAAAAAATAAGTTGTATGATTCCAATATTTAACCATTATGCCCAGAGCTCAACCCCCAGAGAGACCACTGGAGACAGGGATGTCCAGAATGCAGCAACAAGGTTTATTGGCAACAAAATACAAGCCAGGCAGGGAGCATACTTCAAGCTTCTGTGATAACAGAGCAAGGAGTAGATGCTGTCTTTGGTTACAAGGGATCTTTTATAGGCAAAAGTTACAACAAAGTTGGTTGCTTGGAGACAGGGTGCTGATGTGCTACTGATTGGCTCATGCTTAGGGTCTTTCTGCCCCAGAGTATCTTTGAACCCCACCTGCATGAACCCTACCTGGATCCTACCTGGGGTGGTTGGTTTTTCCCAGAACTAGGCAAGCAAGAATCTATTCTTCTCCCAGAACTGGGCAGATGTCTTGGCTAATCTCCCAGAGTAGGGCAGGTAGGAAGCTATTTTTCTCTCAGAATTGAGAGGCCCCCTACTAGGTTTATTCTTTTAGGACATGTTCTTTCCCCAGGACTGATCAGGCATGACTACTCTTCTCCCAGAACTGGGCAGGGCCCTCTGCCAGAAATGTGAAACTAAACTTCATTTTACCTTTTTATAAAATAGCTACTAGAATGCAAAATGGGGTTTCTTGTGCTGTTTTTCTCTTCAGTAACAACACAGAGTAAACATTTTATTCCAAAAGGAAAGAATGGGAGAATAACAAGGAAAGATTGGACCAAAGCATGATGAAATTCATTAAAGAAAATATCACCCTTCAACTCCATATCTGGCATATGGAACTGTTGGTGATATCATCTGGGCTCCAGTATCATGGAGGAGCCCTACCCTTCAAACTCTGCTGCTGGTAGCACGTATGGCCTCTTAGGCTGGTTCTAGTTAGTGTTTGCAGCTTTTCTTGCCGGATGCTCATTGTTCTCACATCTCCAACATCCTGGGGATTTTCATTGTAACTTAGTTTTACTTTCCTAGCCCCTCAGGGCCTCGTTGAAGGGACTCTAACTTTACCACACATTACCTGCCATTAATGACTTTTCTTGAGTACTGGTGAGAATCTCTGTGACCTTATGATTCTTGCACTTTGCACAGCAGTATGCAGATAACACTCCCAGATCCTGCCACTTTTAAACATAATCTGGTCCCCTCTGTAACTGTAGTGACCTCTGTGTTCCTTGGCGGCTGAACTTAGGAAATACTTCAGTAATTTCTTTTGCGCACAGAACTCCTTAAAAAATATTCTCAGGTGGCTTTCTCAAATGGATTCTGTTTTCTCAAATTGGAGCATTTGATAAATGCTCTCTGGGTAATCTTTGTTATCACCCAAGTGCAGAATGCAAGATTTCTCTTTGATGACACCATAATATTTAAAATTACAGCTAGCTGCCTTTTCTGCATCATCTTATTTGCATCTTTTAATGTGTTCACACTATTTTCATAACAAACTGAACATTTTTTTTTCATATTTTTCTGCTTCTTCTTACTATGTGGATCTGATTGAGAGCAATGATCATACCACAGCCTAGATATGTGGTCTTGAACTTTCCTGTAACAGATAATTTAGTGGATTACTTTTGAATTTACCCTCACTTACACTTCCAGGAAATAAGTAGAATGTAGCCCGAGTCTTTGCTAAAATGTAATACAAATCACTACAGCCCTCTTCTCAATAGAGTTGATCCCTGTTCTCTCTGAAATTTTTTTTTCTTCTGAGTCCTCATGCTTTGCCTTCCATGTCTGAATTTCTCTTGGCATTGTTGGCCTCTAAATTCCTACCTAAATTAAACTCTGCTTGTAGCTGTTCAGAGATTTCCTACTCTGCAATTTCAAACTCTTCTACATTCTTCCCACAAACAAGTTCCAGTGGCCTTTGACCTTCAGGGTCAGATATTTCACAGTGGTATGTATGTACTCATCCTGGAGTGAACAGACAAGTGTCTGTGAATTCATCCTGGGAATATGTTCACATAATCATCTTGGATGTGGAAGGGCGTTCATCCAGGCAGTCACTTTGGGAGGAGATGGACGAAGCACCTATATATTCATCCTGACACTCATGTGGGAATATATAGACACACATCCATGAGGTCATCACGGGCATTCAAATATCCATAAATTACCATAAACTGTAAATGTTCTCTTATTCTTCCCTGTCGTCCAGATGTGAGTACTCCTTGGTCTGATGATCAATTGTTGATTATTTGAACTTACACACAGGAATGTGTCCCATTAAACTCTGCTGTTCAGAGATTTCCTAGCAATCAGGCTCCCAAATTATTGAGGGTCTGGTCATACATTGGGCCATTCTTTAAACAACTGGACATTTCGCTGGGTTTCATTCTTAACTGTATTTTAATTTTCAAATAAATTGCTTTTACTGTTCTTTCTTTTATAATACCATGTGTGCCTACTGCCTGGTAGTGTTTGCAAATGTTTTAAAATTGAAAATAGAATTTTTTACACAATATATTCTGATGAGAGTTTTCTCTCCTTCTACCCTTCCCAATTTTTTCCCACCTCCCCTGCCATCCAGATCTACACCCTTCTGTCACCCATTAAAAAGCAAACAGACATCTAAGGATTAGTAAGGAAATAAAATAGAACAACGCAAAGATAAACAGTCCGGAATAGGACAGAGTCAGCAAGCAAGAAACAGAGCCAAGGAAGAAGCACGAGAAATGCATAAAGATGCAGGCGACAAACACCTTTGCCACAGGGATCCCATAAAACCAGGAAGTTAGAAGACATATTTGCAGAGGACCTGTAAGGTTAAAAAAAAAAAAAAAAAAAAAAAAAAAACAACCCGTATGTGCCCTGATTTAATGTAAAACAAAGAGCTTCCTAAGATGCCATCAAGTTCATTTTGTGTTGGCCATCTACTGCTTAAGGGCAGACATGTGGTCTAAACATGACAGGCTTTCTTTTTCCTAGTGAGACTCCCTTTGGGGAAAACTAATTTTTCATTTGCAAGTGGCTATCATTTGGTGATAACTTTTGGGTTAGAGGTGGGGGCTTGTGTTCAGTTCTCCTTTTAGTTCCAAGACCCCATCTGATGCAGACCCCTGCAGGCCCTGTGCATGGTGCCACAGTCTCTGTGAGTCTGTAGGTGTGCTGGCCCTGTTGTGGCTAGAAGGCATTGATTTCTTGGTGTCTGGCATCCCCTTTGACTCTTATACTTTCTGTTTCTCCTTCCATGGAGTTTTCTGATCCATAGGGGAGGGGTTTGTTGGGAACATCCTATTTAGGACTGGGTGTTCCAAAGTCTCTCATGCTTCCCAT
The DNA here is from genome assembly GCA_004025045.1 of Sigmodon hispidus. Taxonomy (NCBI): domain Eukaryota; kingdom Metazoa; phylum Chordata; class Mammalia; order Rodentia; family Cricetidae; genus Sigmodon; species Sigmodon hispidus. Next base: position 2,342 of record PVIH01014210.1, on the reverse strand, counting down.
ATTGTCTGGCTATGGCTCTAATATATTTGTTCCCATATGCTGCTGGAGGAGGCTTCTCTGCTGATGGCTGAGAAAGGCATGAATCTACGAGCAGAGAAGGATGTTTTTAGAAGTCATTTTATTGCTACACCTCTCTACAGTACAGTATTATTTGGGTTTGCCCTATTCTTTAGTGATTGCTTTCATATATGTATATATTTTAGGAAGCTTCTACTGTGTAAGCTTTCCATATGACCCCTCAAATGGCTCATAGATTTTGCTATCTTTCCCCATTGTCTCTCTTTTACCCTCATTTTTACTCTATCTCCATGCCTGATCCTCATGTTCCAGTCTCCCTTCCCATCCATCCATCCATCCATCCATCCTCCATCTATCCATTCATCCATAGCTATCTATTTTATTACCTTTCCTAGTGAGATTCTTCCTTCCCTCCCCCAGTCTCTTACTATATACTTGACTTCTGTGGTTATATTGATTTTTAGCTTTTTTAGCAATGACTGAACAGCTAACATCCACATATAAGCATATATATTCATCTTTCTTTTTCTGAGTTATTTCACTCAGGATCATTTTTTATAGTTTCATTTACTTGAGAATTTAATTTTTAATGCCTGAGTAATATTCCATTGTGTAACTGTGTCTCATTTTTCTCAGTCCATTCACCCACTTGTAGACATCTAGGTTATTATGAATAGAGCAGCAATAAGTACTTTTGAGCAAATGTCTCTGTAGTAAGGTGAAGCATCCTTTGGGTATACTCTCATGAGTGGTATGGCTGGGTTTTGAAGTAGATTGATTTCCATCTCTCTGAGGAACTACCACACTGATTTCCATAGTGGCTATATAAGCTTGCATTCCCACCAGCAGCATCATGGGGCATGGTGGTCCTTCAGGGATGTCCAATGTAGGAAATGGACTATTTCTCACCTTGGGCCTCAGTTATTGCCCAGAGCTAGGGTGATCTTGTTCAGGGATGGAGTTAGCATCTGCTTAAGCTGTGGGCACTGCATATCATCCCGCCAAACCCACTGGGCAACAACATGATCCACTGTCCACCTCATTCCTCTGCCATGCCCACCAGCACTGTCATATCACCCGTTCTGACTCTTTTCACAACAAATGCTTCGCTCTGTTCTTCATCATTCCCATCTCTTTATGACCCATTTCCTCCTTGCAATGGTACCCACCCACAGGCAGGTCATTTCTGCCTGGCCTGCTTCTGCTCGCACTCTCCTTGGAAATGCTTGAAATCTTTTTCTATTCTTTTACCCTGAGATGTGTTAAGATGTGTTTCTTGGATACAGCACAGGGTGGACCCTGTTTTCACATCTGCTCTGTCTCTGCATTTTTATTGGGGACTGCGACACTGATGTTGAGTTGTCTGTGAGCAGTGTTTGGTGATTCTCATTATCTTGTTCTGTAGTTTTCCCCCTTTGCTGGTCTGATATTATTTATTTGTTTTCTTGGGTATGGTTAACTTCTTCAGGTTGAGGTTTTTCCTTTTAGCACTTTTTGTAGGGTTGGATTTGTAGAAAGAAACCACGTAAAGTTGCTTTTATCATGGAATGTCTTTTTTCCCCTCCACCTATTGTGATAGAATGTTTTTCTGGAGATTGTAGTCTAGGCTATAGTTCTTTGTCTGAGGTATCCATTTCTTCTATCCTGTCTTCAGTGAGTGAAATTCTCTCTTCTATCTCTTATCCTTTGTTGCTGAGGCTTGCCTCTGAGTTCCTTAATTCTTAATTTCCAGATTTCTTTCAGTTTGTGTTTTTTTGTTGATTATTTTTCCACTTTGAGATTTTGAACTCTTTTATTCATTTTCTTTCAGTTTTTTTCCCGTGTGTGTTTTCATTGATTGTGTTTTTCTGCTGGTGTCTTGGCATCTGGGATTGAGAAGACTATAATTGCAGGTGCTGGTACCTGTTCTTGCTTTTGTTGGAAGGGTGTTTTGTCCCTTGGTTTCTGTTGCCCTCTTGGTTTTTAGGAGAGTGTGGTGGTTGTTGTGCCTAATAGGAAATTCTTGTGGAATCCTGTAGTTATGGCCACTGGGAGTTAGGGATGGAGATGGGCTAGAGATGGGGGTGTTAACAGGGTGAGGAAAGCAGTGTGTGCTACGAGATCTGCTTAGTCCCCTGGGGATGGGGGCAGAGAGGAAGGAAGGCCATAGAAGATTGTCTGTTTATGGAGTAGGAGATGAGACTAGAATATTGGATATGGAGAAGAAGAAGAAGAAGGAGGAGGAGGAGGAGAAGGAGAAGAAGAAGGAGGAGAAGGAGAAGAAGAAGAAGAAGAAGGAGGAGGAGAAGGAGAAGGAGGAGAAGGAGGAGGAGGAGGAGAAGGAG